>PVJH01038737.1:0-16939 GCA_004026705.1 Nesogale talazaci | reverse complement strand
ATGTCCTGTAAACTAGAGATGGGCTTTGGGTTCCCAACTATACTCTCCCTCATTTACAGTGATAATTGTGAATGCTTTTCTTAATGTACACTCCTAACATCTAGCAAAATTAAAGACTTTATTAATGAAAATTTAATTCTACACTTCCTTATATATTTTGAAGCAATAGTTTTTTTTTTGAGCTCTGTAAAAGCAAAACAAAATTCATACCATCAAGTCCACGCTGCCTCATAGTGATCCTGTCAGTCATGGCAAAAGTCCCCTGTGCGTTTCTGAAATGGGAACTCTTAACTGGAGAAGCAAATTCTTCTGAGCAGCTCCAGGGAGCTCCAACTGCTCACCTTACTCACTAGACCGTGCACAGCTATATTATTGCAACAGTTATATGCGTGAGTTACAATGAATACATAAATATAGGAAGTGCGTGTATGAGTGTGATCTGGTAGCATGGAACACATGATCAAGTCACTGCCTTAAGTGAATGCTTTTGTCAGCAGTACAGAATAACTGCTATAGAAGCCAATATTATTTCTGTTGCAGGTGTATCCTTAGTTACCACCTTTGTTTGGCTTATTTTCCTAATCTATATTTGACTCGCTGCTCTTTTCAGACATGTGAAGTGCAGGGTTTCAGGATTATCATCAATATGCATCTCATTGGGTCTCTTGCATTTTTTTTCTGTAGAGGGGCTGTCTGTCTAGTAGTTTTCTTGTTGGAAGTCCTTAACTGTGTCTGTATGAAAAAATGGGGGTGTGTCTTCTCTTTCTTATTCCACCTTAGCTTGGAATCATTTTGTGATGGGACATTTGGCAATTGACTATCATGCTACAACAAATCATTTCCATGATCAATTAATTTATCTATATATTCTTTTGTAATTAATATTTTAAAAAACAAATCATTTCATTGGGGGCTCATACAACTCCCATCACAATCCATACAAACATCAATTGTATGCAGGCCACATTTACACACTTATTGCCATCATCACTCTCAAAACATCCTCCCTCCCTCCAGTCCCCCAGTATCATCTCCCTACATAGCCTTCCCTCCCGCTCTTCCCCTTGAACCCTTAGTAATTTACAAATTGTTAGTATTTTCATACTGTATACTGTCCAATGCATCCCAACACTCGCTTCCCTGTTGTCCATTTTGAAGAGAGGAGGCCACGTGTAGATCTCTGAAGTTGGTTTTCCCTTTCTATTCCTCCATCCCTCCACCCTCCTGGTATTACCACTCCTATTACTAGTCTTGATGGATAATCTATCCTAAATATCCCATGTCTCCAACTTCACTGTGCATCTACTGGTCTAGCTGGATTTATGTGGTAGAATGATTATGTGGTAGAATGATAGTGGATGGGAGGCAGCATTTGGGAACAAGAGGAAGGTTGCATATTTCATTGCTACTACTCTGTATCTTAACTGGCTCATCTCCTCCTTGTCACCGCTCTGCAAGAGGATGTCACCTCACCTATTGATAGGCTTTGTGTCCCCAATCTGTACTCCCTCTCATAAATAATAATATAATTTTAGCTCATTGATGCCTCACACCGGATCCCTTTACCACCTCATGATCACACAGGCTGGTGTGCTTCTTCCGTGTGGGCTTTATTACTTCTGAGCTGAATGGCCGCTTGTTTACTCAAGCCTTTATCTTTTGGTAGCCTGGCACCATCAGCTTTCCTCACCACATTAGCTTATGCACACATTTGTCCTCAGCGATCATATCAGGATAGTGAGCACGCAATGTTATGCATTTTAGTTCTTGAAGCCTGATATCTAAACCCTTTGACACCTCGTGATCCGACAAGCTGGTGTGCTTCTTCCATGTGGGCTTTGTTTCTTCTGAGCTATATGGCTGCCTGTTTACTTTCAAGCCTTTAAGACCCCACACACTCCATCTTTTGAAAGCTGGGCACCATCAGCTATCTTTACCACCTTTGCTTATGCACACATTTGTCTTCAGTGATCGTGCTGGAAAGGTGAGCATCTTGGAATGCCAATTTAATAGAACAAAGTGTTCTTGCACTGAGGAAGAACTTGAGTGGAGGTCCAATGCCCTTCTGTTGTCCTATTACTAACCCTATAAGTATGCACATTAATCTCTTTCCCCATCCTCACTTATAAATATATGCCCCTATGTACATACCTGTATTTGAATCTCTATAAATGCCCATTATCCCCCAGTTCCTTCGTCTATTTCCATTTGCTTCTGTCTTGTCCCACTATCATGCTCAGTCTCCATTTGAGTTTCAGTAATTTATCTCTGTTTCATTAGTCTTAATAAATCCCTATCAGCCTTCTCTCACCAACCTTGTCCCTGCCTTTGTATCAATTGTTATTCCCTTTTTCCTAGGCTGGTCGACATCACCACCTCTCCCCCTCCTCCCCCTCTTCAGTGTCCCCTACCCTGGAACTATCAGTCCTGTCATTTTCGCCTCTAAACTCTTTTTCCAGTCTATCTTGTATAGATAGACCTGCAAAGGTAACAATATGTACAAAAAATGGCTTCCTAAAATGAACCAACTGAAGCAAATAAAACAATGATAACAACAGCAAGAAAACCCCTCATTGTGCTATACATATATGTGAAAGAATAATAAAAATAATAGCAATATAAAAACATGTATAAAGTTCAAGGTCTGTAGTTGATCTCCTAGAGTGATCCCTGGTTGAGTCAAATGGAGTGCCATACCCTGGCCCCAAAATGTATCCTTGGCACTCCATCTGTGACTCTACGTTCTGTTGGATACCCTTAGTGCTTTACATTGGTGTGGTTGTGTCCAACAGCATATAATCTTGAACCCAATTCTTCATCCTGGCCCTGATATGCCTTGAGTCAGCGACGGTAGCCACATTTCATAGTGGGGCTGGTCGTATAGTCCTCTTTGTGCATTAGCTGTTCTGAGTGGGAATATCATCCTGAAGGCTCGGTGGGCCAGGATGCACGTCATTCTCTCTCCTCCATTTTCATTTGTTCTCATGTGCTCTGGTCAGGCATATCTCACTCTCCAAGCTTCAGTTTCAGTGCTGGCCTCCAAGGCAACTTTCTCTGGTAGAGAGGTGACTGCCCCTATAGTTGGGGTTGGGGTTGTGTTCTCAGGTCCCTCCAGTGGTTCTCCACTCCATGCTGTCGTGCTGCATTCACATGCTGGGTCTCCGGGTTTAAGTTTGGTCCCTCTTTCCCTGTGGAGATATGAACAATACGCCTCCCTTTGATGGTTTAGTGCCACCTTCCATTTCTGCACATCGCCATCTGCCCACTCTCACCCCTCCACATTAGTTGGCTACCATATGTAGCCCTAGATTTGATCTGGCCCCTGCCATATTACCTGGGCCTTCTCCCAGGCTTTTATCTATATAGTGCTTTTACACAATATCCCTTTTCAATTTTAAAATTATTATTATGCTTACCTCAGCGGATTCATATTGTATATGTCCTTTTGCGCTTGGCTAACTTCACTTAGCATAATTTCCTCCAGTTCTTCCCATGCGGTGATGTGCTTCATGCGTTCATCACTGCTTATCTGCGATGCATAGTACTCCATTGTATGTATGTACCACAGCTGTTTAATCCATTCATCAGATGATGGGAATATGGACTGCTTCCAACTCCTTGCAATTGTGAACTGTGCTGCGATGAACATTGGGGCACAGATCTCTTTTCGTGGATTGTTGCTTGTCTCTTCTGGGTATATGCCCACCAGGGGAATTGCTGGGTCATATGGTAGCTCAATTTCCATCTGTTTTAGATATCTCCAATTTGATCTCCATAGTGGCTGTACATACCTGCAGGTCCACCAGCAGTGGATAAGCGACCCTATCTCTCCACAGCCTCTCCAGTATTTGTTGCTTTCTGATTTTTTGAATTGGGCTATCCTCAAGGGTGTTAGATGGTATCTCATTGTTGTTTTGATTTGTATTTCTCTTATGGCTAATGATCGGGAGCATTTTCTCATATATATATTGGTCTCTCTGATTTCTGCCTCTGTGAAACTTCTGTTTAATTCCTTTGCCCACCTCCTCAGTGGGCGGTTAGTTTTGCTCTTTTTGGAAGCTATCAGGGTATTGCAGATTTTAGTAAAAAGGCGTTTATCCGATTTGTCATTGCTAAAAATGTTTTCCCAGTCTGTCTGCTCTCTTATTACTCTCTTGGTGAATTCTTATCATGTGCACAGCTGTTTTATCTTCAGTATATCCCATTTGTCTATTTGAGCCTCCTCTGTGTTTGCGTCTTTCCCTATTTTTATTAGCCTATGTAGTCCTTGTGCCAGTGTTCTCAGATTGTTCCCAATTCCCTCATTGATGGCCCTAATAGTTTGAGGTTTTATTTCAAGGTCTGTGATCCACCTTGAATTTATTCTAGTGCATGGAGTGAGGTAAGGGTCTTGCTTCATTTTTCTACAGGTAGATATCCATTTTTTCCAGCACCACTTGTTGAAAAGGGCATCTGTTTCCCATTTGATACTTTTTTGGCCCTTACCAAGATCAGTTGTTTTTATGCTTGTGTTTTTATTTCTGGATATTCAATACTTCTCTTTGGTCTGAGTATCTGTCATTATGCCAATACTGTGCTGCTTTGACCACTGTGACTTTATAGTAGGTGCGAAAGTCAGGTAAGGCAAGTCCTCCCATGATGTCCTTCCTCTTGAGGAGTTCTCTACTAATTCTGGGTTTCTTCCCTCTCCATATGAAGTTGGTATTCATTTTTTCCAAGTCTTTGAAGAAGGAGGATGGTACTTGTATTGGTATTGCTTTAAACTTATATAGTGTCTTGGGTAGAACTGTCATCTTTATTACATTGAGTCTTCCGATCCACAAGCATGTGATATTTTTCCATTTCTTGAAGTCATTCTTGGTTTCTTGTAATAGTGTTCTATAATTTTCCTCACATAGATCTTTTGTTTTTTTTGTCAGGTATATCCCTAGATGTTTCAATTTGTGCTTGGCTATTGTGAAGGGTACCTTATTTTTAAATCTCCTCTTCTGTGGTCTTATCTGATGTGTACAGCAGACCAATCAACTTCTGATTGCTGATCTTGTATCCTACCAGTCTGCATACTCCTCTGTTGTTTCCAGTATAATTCCTTTGTGGAGCTTTTGGGGTTTTCCATATATATAATCATATCATCTGCAAATAATGATAATTTCACCTCTTCCTTCCCCAGTTGTATACCTTCTATGTCTTTTCTTTGTCTTATGTTGTTAGCTAAAACCTCTAGTACAATATTGAGTAAGAGAGGGGACAGTGGAGATCTTTGTCTAGTCCCCTTTTTCAGTGGGATTGTGTTTGTCTTTTCTCCATTCACTATCACATTGGCTGTTGGTTTTTCCTATATAGCTTGTATTGTCTTGAAGAATTTTCCTTCTATTCCTATCTTCTTGAGTGCCTTAAACATGAATTGGTGTTTAATATTGCCGAATACTTTTTTGTCATCCATGGATATAACCATATTATTCTCTTTTCTTGATACTGTGGAAGTGGTTGGCTGTTTTTCATTTGATTTATTTGAAATGGGTGGCATTTTCCTTTGTGTTTTATGGACCTGGGGTCTCTCTTTAGGAGGCTGGTCTTATAGCTTTCCTCAGGAACTGTTTGCAGCTGGGTCTTGCAGATCTAATGGAGCTTGTTAGCTGAGCTGGTGAGTGGGTTTAGGGTGTGGGTTGGGCATTGGGTGATCTGCTCCTGGTTAGGGGCACTTGCCACAGATAGGTGGGCAAAAATCCTCTAGCACTCTGGGGTGGGGAGGACTGGCTGGCTGTTTGTCCAGGTGGCAATGTAACATGGATGTCTCTGCTGCAGAACTGTCACTGTCTGTGGGGGAGTGCTGGCGACCTTGGGGAGTGCAGGCATTCCTTTTGCTCTTGTTAGAAAGTGTGGCCCAAGTCAGGGCTTGGGATTAGGGGATGGGTTGATCTTATCCTGGGCAGTGGTGGCTCCCTTATGTTGAGCCTCCTGGGTGGAGGAGGGGCTGGCCCACCATTCTGCTGGGGACACAGGAGCCTCTGGGGGTGGGGAGCAAGTGGTGGTTGTCTGTGTGGAGTGTACCCTGGGAACCCTGGGCACCCCAGGGTGGGGAGGACTGGTTAGTGATTGTGCGCTGATGCACTGCTGGTCCCTGTTCTCAAGGTCTCTGACCCTGGATTCCGCTGTCACAAAGAAATGGCAGCATTTGTGCTGGGGTCTGTGCAGATGTCCGTGGGGAGCACAGGAGTGGGGCTTGTGCCTGCTCCGGGTTCAGAGGAGGGCTCTGAGCTTTCCTGGAGTCACAGAACCCAATTCGAGCACCCCACTCTTCCGCAAGTTACCCCCACTCACCGATCTTCAAGAACTCTGGGCATGAGCTTCCTATGTGGACGCCATATTCCCGTGCTCCCTCCTGTAATTAATGTTTTATTGTTTGATTTGCGATCAGTTCAGAGACATTATAAACAAAATTGTCACAGTGATTAATGCAGATATCATTGTATTAAAATGGCATGCAGATAAAATTATTTTCTAAATTCCAGGGATTGTCCAGCTTTAAATTTGAAAGCAATTTTAAAACTAGCTTTTCCACTGTCATTATCCTGAAATGTTGTTAAGCTGTTACATCTGAAGTTCTGCTAATTAACAAGTTAGTGTCACACAAATTATGCAAAGTTCCAGGGAAATGGGACTATCATGACCAAAGGTGTGACAGTTCTCACAAGATATCTGTGTCAGAGAGGGTTCTCTAGAGAAATAAAACCAGAACCCTAGTAATTCTCATATATATATATATGTATATAAGATAAGAAAGAAACAGTAATCTATAAAGCAGTACAAATTGCTCGGCGCAACTCACTTGCTTGAGGCAACTAGTAGACTGGCAGTCCTTCAAGTCTTGAGGGCCGCTGAATAGTCCTCTGTAGAGCAATTCAGGCTATCTGGTCACAGGTAGCAAACAGCAGAGCAGGTCACCAACAGTAAGCCAGATGACAGAATCCACAGTCCCCCGCTCAAGGGATGTATATCCCAGGAGCGTGGCAAAGTAGGGCTTAAAGGAACCTCAACTCACAGCTCCACAGTCCATGATTAGGTGTCCCACGGGTAGTGTTGCTTGAAGGTCGAGGCATAGGACGAACAAAGCAGCTGTCTGGTCCGAAGATCCGAAATCAAGAGGGAGAGGGCGGGACTCGCTGAGCCCTTCCTATCTCTGCCCTTCAATTCATCCCATGTGTTGATTGGTCGTGCCGTCATGAAAGGACCCACCAATCTTCTGTGGCCATGTTGTCATAATAAATCTGCCCATCACAATATCCATCAGGCAACAATGGTTTGTAGGCAGAGTTCTACTAAAACAACAACACGGAAACAAAATTATAAATGTCACATCACACAAATGCATGAGTGACTACAAATTGTCATTAAGTATATTTTGTATTATCCTGCCTCCCTCCCATAATCCCATGGGATGTTACTTTGACAACCAAGATAGTCAAATCTTTTCACAATTCAACATCCCACGTTATTTCTGGTTGTACCAAAAAAACACACAACCAAAAAGCAATTACATTTCTTGAAAGAAAATCCTTACACCCTCTCTCCAAAAAAATCCTTCCACTATAAAAAGAAGATGAAGAGGGATTTCCTTTTTCTTGAAAAAAATTTTGAGCTAGTAAATACTTGCATTTACAAATTAGTTGATAAAAATATTTCTCTACATTTTACAAGCAGGCCCTGTAATAACAGGGCCCATTGAAAAGACCTGGTAGATAAACATTAATAGGACTTGGCTTCTTCTGCTGCTTCATCAGTGACTGGACTCGAAGAGCTTCTTGTTTCTTCATTTTTAGCAGGTCAATCTTTCAGTTTCTGGTTAGCAACTTCAGCCTGTTTTCCCTTTGTTCCCCTTTTCACCTTTGCTTGCTCGTTTTCGTCTGAAGATTTATCCTTTCCTGCTGCCTCTTTTTCTCTTTGTCTCCTCTTTTGCCGGTTTCTTGGGTAAACTTGTAGATGATCCTCCTGGGTTCCTCCTTCCCTGCCTCCTTGGCTGAGTTGAGCTTTTGGAAATCGTGGCTGTGGGAGGACACTGGTGGAGCGCGTGTTTAGCCTTGGGACCTTGGGAGCTTCTTGGAAGCTGGGCTGCCTGCTGTAGTTGCTCTGCCCATTGCCTGAGCTGTGCCTTATCAATGTAGCACCAGTGTTATAGACACTCCTTTCATCCCTCTTATCCTCAGCTTGCTTTAATTGCTTCTTGTCAACTGAGTAATTGTGAAATAATATTGTAAGTGGTCTTGATTTGGATTTCATTATCTCTCGCTAAAGCATTTTAAACAGTTTTGACTGTGCTATTAGCCACAGTTGTTTTTGTTATGTATTATTTTTTCCCATTTTCTTATGAAATACTTTTTCTTTCAATATTTTGTATTTACCTATTGATTTAAAAAATACTTATATGAAGGACTCATGTGGAAAGCAAATATTTTGAAAATGTTGATAGCAGCTTATGTATAAATGTGCTTGGCACCATAGATGTAGGTATGGATCATGAGAAGAGCTGTAAGAGCCCCCAGTAAATGATTTTTTTAAAAAAAGGAAGACTAAATTAAAAGTTATTATTAAACACAAAAAAGTGAATACTTATAAGTTCTTTTTATTTTACTTTTGTTGATGTCATAACCACAGTTGATTGAAACTTATATTTATGGTCTTTAAAGTAATATTTGGTGAAAGCAATTATAAATTGACTGCAGGGATAATAATTGACTTTCTTATTGTACTCTAAGATTTTTGCAACTTTACAAAAATGTTGTTCATCCTCTAGTTGTTAATTTCCATTAATTGGAGAATGATTTTGTTATTAAGAACTCTGAGCTTCCATTTCCTCTGTACAGAAAGGAGCTAATTCTGCTTTTTTATGAGGATTTTGTCAATGAACCTGACAGCATTTGTAATAGCCTTCTAAAGGAAAAATGTATGCTTTGTCTTTATGAATGACAGTGATGAATTTAATTTTTCCACAGGCCTTCATTAATGCACAGATCCATAATTTTACCTGGGTTGGCCTACAATTAAAGGGAAAAAACCAAAATTGGAAATGGCTGAAAGATGAATCAGAAATTTCTCCCCTCCTGTAAGTTTTCATTTCATGATCTTTTAACTTAAAATTTATCAATAATTGATTCATAAATTATATGTTCAGAAAAAATAGTAGAGGAATGATGAGAAACTGAAGCCGATGGAATTATGTAGTATATTAGAAAACCACTGTTTTTAGCATTGTATACATAGATGTACATGTATATTTTGCATTCTTAAATAGTTATTAATTTGTAGTTAATACATATATCCTATCAGTCCATAATTCTATCACATCAAGCAGTATTGTAACATTGCTAACATATTCAGTTTCAAAAGATTCTGGACTACTTGACATCATCTTCCCTTTTCCACCACACTCCTGGAGACGCTTATTCTACTTGCTCTCCCTATAGGTTCAAAAACCCTGTGCTTCATCTATTGAAAGATAGTAAAATAGATAATACACCTTCAAGAGTGTGACCCCAATGACATAGGCTTTCTGAGATAAACTCTAATATTACAAACAAAACAAAAATCACCAGGAAAAACAAAACAAAAATGCAGAAAATAAACCAGATCATGCCCAGTGTGTATCAGAGGAGGGATCCTCTGACAAAGCTTGAACTGCTCAAGTCTGGTTTATCCCTTTGATCTTCTACACTCATTTCTCTAATGCTCTTTGATCAGCAACCACTTTCTTCTCATCCCTTAATTGAGAAGAGAGGAAGATCACCAGAGACTATTTCCTATGTGGTTCCCACAAATATCCCTTGGGCTCCCACTGTCATCCATAGCCTTCTGCAGACCTCATTCTCACAGTTTAGACTCTGATACTAACCCCTCCTTTGATTTTCGATTCTATGATTTACAACCCTTCGATGTCAGATGATGGTGAGCTTCTTCTTTGTGACTGTAGATGGCATCTCACTGTAAATGACGTCTGGTTTGGAGACAAGTCTTTAACCTCCAGATGCTATTTTACCTGATAGAGAGGCACCACCTAATTTCTTCAGCACATTTTGCTACAGCACCCACATCATTTGGGTACTCTTCTGTGTTAATTCAGGGGACTGGAGAAAACATCCAAGGACATTCTTATTTGTGCAAGAGAGAGCTTTGTATCAAAGAGCAATTGGTGGAGGGAAGGTGGCGTAGAGAGAAGGAGCCAACCACAGGACCTACACGTCGTCTCCTACCTGGAGAACAGTCTTCAGAGGAGTGGGCAGGGGGAGACATTGGGCAACATAGATATGTCAAAATAACAATAATTTTTAACATAATGAGGGGTTGAAGGTAGGGCAGGGGGCAGTGGGGAGGGGAAGGGATGAGAAGCTGAAATCAAGGGCTCAAGTGGAAAGGCAGAGATTTGGAGAATGATGACGAGAGGAGGCAGGTGAAGGGTCTTAGCACAGTATATGTATGTATGTATGTATGTATGTATTGTGATAAATGATGTGCAAGCCCCCAATAAAGTGATTAAAATATAGAAAGCATCGCAGCCCAGTCTAGATCAAATCCATAAGGCCCGTATTACACCATAAGTCTCATGCTAGTCATACTGACCTTGAAGTTAGATGATTGAGTGATGCATAAGACCGAATGCAACCGGTGCTCCGACTATCGGGGAGGGGTGGGAAAATCAATATTTGTGAACATAACAGCCCCACATCACAGGGAGAACATGAAATCTATGATTTACTGAAGCCACATTATCATTGTAAAGTGACAATGAAACAGAAAGTATATTTACATTAGTAGCCTAAGTGCAGAAGAGCTGCCCCTATTTCTAGCCAAGGTATATGCTTCTTATTCAAAACAAAACTATTAGACCCACACACAAAAGCAAACAAACCAGCAAAAGCCAGCCCATTGTCAAAGATAAAATAACTAACTCAACCAAACCCAGATAATTTTCCAAATGTTAAGATTATTAGTTAGAAAATTTCAAAATACTTACATTATTATGTCAAAGAATGTAGTGAGAATATGAGGAAATCATTCATAAATATATGCATTTTATCAGAGAGATAGAATGATGAAAAAACAATCAAATGTCTATACCAGGGGTACAAATATGATGAAAGGATTCTTACCTCTTGAACTGAACTCACTTCCATGCTTCAGTTTCAGTCAAACAATAGAAAGGTCTATAAAGTAAGCAGTAGCCTTAAGCAGGTACTCATGTATTCAAGTGTGTGTATGTATTTTAGGAAAAGAAAATTGCTTAAAACCATAGAAACCTTCATTAAATGAAAATATCAAAATGTAAAGCCGTTATTTCTCCACATGTCCTCCATTTCTAGGTTTATGCACTTCTGAAAATCGTGTTTTCATTTCTCCAAAGAAATTTACATTCTTCAACATACACAACAAGATGATAGTTTCGGCTGAGGGAGGACAAGTTCAGGGCTGTGGGTTGTGTGGGGTAAGACCTCTCAACAAAACTCTTGTAGACCAGTTCTTGTTCTCTGTGGAAAGTGAGTAGACACACTGGGTGATAGATAAAAAAAAATCAGGTGTGTTCAATCTCCTGGTCTTTCCCTGATCAATGCAATTTTCAGTGTCCATAAAACTTCTTCATGATTAGTCTGATGAACATCCTACATCTTGAAAAAAATCTATGAAGTTTATCACTTTGACACCTCCTCCCACTGTAAGCATATTTATACTTGTCTAACCAAACTCTCTGTCTTGAATTTAACCAGTCTACCAGATGACCTTGAAAGTTACTGTTTTGACAGCTCAAAGGGTTCCATGGTTAAGAAGCCACAGATAAGAGAGACATGTACCTGAGGCACAGCTGAGAAAGTCACTTTGTAGCAGAAGAACTGTCTTCTGAGCCTTTCAATAAAGCCCATAATTGTGGGGAGAAAAATAAGGAAAAAATGTCAAATGATGTATTGCCTTGATCAAATTTGCTATTAAATATCCCTTTAAAGCATTTATGACTAAAGATGTAACTTTGAAGGCAAAGATGTGCCTGAACTAAGCCAGGGGCTTTCTAATCACCTCACATGCATGTGAAAGACAGATAATAATTAGGTAGATCTCCGAAGGAGTGATGGATTGGGAGCATCGTGGAGGTGAAGCATATGCATATACCATGGACACATAAAGCAATCTTGAAAGAAGTACAGCTAGAACGTTCCTTAGAATCAGAGACTTTGTACCGTATAGTGTAGACATGTCATAAGGAGGAATATCATACTTGGAAAAGTCGAGGGGAAATTAGCAAAGGAGAATACCCTCAAGGGGATGGATCAGCACAGGGCCTGCAGCCATGCGAGCCATGTTTGTGAGGATGGCACTAGGCTGAACAATGCGTCCCTGGTTTGTGCACACCATCCTGTCCCTGTCACAGGACACCTGACAGCATATGCCCTATCGTCACTTTCTCATGCTCTTTAACTTTTATCACAATACAACATATAATGCATGCAATTTATGTCATTTGTTTATTGTCTTCAATTCCCTTACATCTATGAGCAGCAAGGCATTTATTTGGTCTATTTCTTGAATGTTTAGCAGAAAAACACATGACTAGTAGATACACATTGAATGGAGGGATAATGAGCTTGTTGTTAGTCACATAAAGAAAATCAATGTGAAGATCTACCTTCTAGATTCCACTGAAAAACCATTTAAAATGGGCATTCCTCTCCTTTAAATAAAGTTGGTCAGAATTATGTGGAAATGTAACATTTCTGCCTTCTTTTACCCTTCTTTCTACAACTCAATAGTGAGCTCACTGCCACTGAGGTGTTTTGATTCATACCCAGTGCTTCTAGGTCTGTAGATCTTTATGGAAGCAGACGACCTCATCTTTCTTTCACTGAGCAGCCAGCGAATTTGAATCCTGGATTTTCAGGTAATAGCCCAATGCTAAACCGACTAGACCACCAGAGTTCCTTAATTCCATACAAGTGAGTCATATGAATTGAACACAGTATCATATGATCTGACATGCCCCTCTAAATATGACACAGCCACTGAGCCAATAGTGTTCATCATTCTACTTATTAGGTGAGGTGGAGCTGCTGACTGGGACCATGAGGGGAGACTTTCTGTGCAGGCACTAGTTGGAATGGCATATCAAGTCTTCGTCTGCTCACCTTGCCTCTTTATAATATATTTTTTATTAAATCCTTTTATTATGAATTGAGTGAATATTTACAGAATGGTTTGCCAGTTTTACATTAAATAATTAATACCTATGTTATTTCATCTTATGGATTGCTGAACTTCCAGAGTAAGAAAACACTTTGAAGAAGGAATGGGCTGTCCACTTCAGAGGACTTCATCATTGAAAAAATCACATGAAGAGCATCAAGACTTTGTCTTTTACTAAAGACCTCATGAATAGCAGCAGAATACTGTTAGGCATAGTGCCAGAAGGTGAGTCACTCAGGTCAGAAACACTAAAAATCTCATCGAGGAGGAGCTGGTCTCTCAAACGAGAGTTGACCGTGATGTAGGGAATGGAATAAAGTCTGTAGGAGTGAAACTTTTGGGGGACTTTCTTTTGCTGATGGGAATTGAGTCAAAATGAGAAAGAAAAAAAAACCAGTGAAAAGCATCAATTAATAATTGGATATTGAAGTGTATGAAGTATGAGTCTGAGAAAATTGGAAGTCCTTAAAAATGAAGCAGAACACATAGAGGTTGATATTCTGGTGTGAGTGAGGTGAAACGAAGTGGTAATGGCCATTTTGAATCAGAAAATCATATAACTTGCTATGGTCACAAATGGGGTAATCAAGAAGAATGGCACTGCCCTCATCATCATCATCATCAAAAAAGATACTTCTTGTAGCCTTTTCAAGGTATATCTTGAAATACAAAGCTGTCTGTGATATGATAATGTCTATCTGAATACAGAGAAATCCAATGACTACTACTATTCATATTTAGGCACCAACCACTAAAGTAAGTGATGAAGAAATTGTACAACTTTGCAGTCTTCAGTCTGATGGTATAGTGGGTTTAGCATTTAAATCCATTTAATACAATTCTTTTAAAATGGGCATTTCTCTTCTTTAAATTGCCTCCAATTATGGAGATTACCATGCTTCTCAGAAGACCAGAGTCTACTGTTTGATCACCTGTCTCCCCGGCAGTGCCTACATCAGCAGAGATTGATCAGGAGCTAGGATATGATTGTACAGTTAGGAACAAGTTACCTGGCACATACCCCTCTTTCCTCTTTTACAAACAGTGTCCCTCTGGGTCCTTTGTTATCCGAAGTGCATTTACTCCCTCCAACAGGTACATGAGGGACCCCTACCCTTCCAATCAAATTTCCTGATTATTCTTACATGATTATCTGTTAATTTGGGTTGATTGTAAAACACTGCCTTGTGGCGGTCATTGGCGATATTCTTCTAGAAGGGGAAATGCTGCCAGTACCCAAATCCTAAACACCCAGATTGTGGAAAACTAGAGATGATAGCAGTCACTTAACATTCCCTGATAGACCATCTACATGGAACATGTCCCTGAATATCCAGTGCACAGTGAGTATAATGACTTATAAGTCAGATGATGAGCTTTGTCAAGTTAGGCCTTGAATAAGAAAGACCTCAGGAAAATCCATGCATTTGAATTATGCCAGAGAGGAATAGTGAAAATTCCATGGGTTGCTTAAAGGACAAACTGGTCTGTCTTGGCAGAATGCTCTTTAGAGGCCTGGGTGTTGAGACCTTATCTCACAGAGTTTGGACATGTTGTCAGGAGAAAGCAGTCCTTGAAGAAGGACCTCCTGTTTGATAAAAAATAGGGGCAGAGAAGGAGAAGAAAGCCTTCTAGGAGATAGGCTGATGTAGTGCTTGCATCAATGAGCTTAGGTGTAAGAACAACTGTGAGAAGGTCGCAGAAGTGGGAAGTGTTTCATTCTGTTGTGCATAATGTCACTAGGGGTTGACACCCACTCAATATCATCCAACAGCATCAGCAACCACAACAAGAATGCAACAATGGGACCTACCTTCAGATCAATGTAATTTTCAAGAAGACTTTGTTTAAATTCTTTCAGCAAGGCCGCCATGCTTACTGACATGGTGCAGGCTAATGAGACTGGAGGTGAATTGAGAAGCATGATGATTAGAGGCTGGTTATCAGGACAGCCAGCTGCTGACAGTATCACGGGTCCATAGGCATAATTGTGTGATGATAATATATAAAGATAAAGTCATAGAAAGAGAGAGAGAGTAAAATAAAGGAATCAGACACATTTAATGGTAGCATTCTCACCTCAACCTCTCTTGGTGGTCCATGTGGTGATGGGAGATGAGAGGAAGAGAGAGTAGGAGGCAAGAGGTTTATTTCTAATCATGGCTTATATATACTTTGGGAGCACGCAATTCCCCTGATTACAGGCAATGACATATGTCACAGGAAGGGGTAGCAGTACTATAGAATATACAGGAATGGGAGGGGGATGAACTAATGCAATAGAAGGAGGAGGAATGAGGGGTACACTTGTGACAATATGGGCAGATCATCAATTCATGATGGCAGCCTAACCTTGATCGTCCTTGAGCTGCTGGCTTGATTTCTGATCTCTCTAGGGAAACAAGCACTATCCTTATCAGTAGGATGTGAGCCCCACCTACAGTTGACTAGGCAGTAATCTGATAGCTCTAGATGGCTGATGCCTTCAGGGAGATAAGCCACAGCGGGTGGGTGCAAAGTCACCTAGATCTAAGATTTGTGGAAATATGGCAGGGAGCATCTCCCATGGATGGCAGCCTACAGAGGTTGCCCCTGGAGGCACACGCAGAATCTAAACAAGCAGGACCACAGCCTGTTCTTCATGTAGTCTAGCTTCTCTGTTTATTTGTTCAGCATACACGTTGAAAAAGGGTGGTAGAAGTATACAACCCAGGTGTACATCTTTCCTGATGGCAGACCGTGCAATATGCCCTTGTTCTGTTCACACAACTACCTCTTGATCTATGTATAAGTTCCAGATGAATACAATGGAATGTTCTGGAATTATTCTTCTCAACACTACTCATCGCTATAATCCACACAATTGCATGCTTTCTCATAATCAACAAAAAACAAGAAAATATTATCTGGTGTTCCCATTGGATTTGAGCCAAAATTCATCTAATAATGATGTTTCCCTCCCCTTTATTTTGCATTCTGTGGGAACACCTTTCTTTGAAATGGGTAAAAAGGTGGATCTCTCTAGTGTTGGCCATGTAACAATGTTTTAAATTTTTTCGCATAGACTAGTGAGTGCTTTCAGTGCTTCATCAACTTGTTGAAACATTTTAGTTGATTTTCTGTTAATTTCTGCACACTTGTTTTTCGCTAATGCCATCAGTACCATCTTTATCTGCTACCTTGTGAAATGACTGACTGTCAATGAATTCTTTTTTATATGGTGATTTTTTATATGGTGATTTTGATTCTTCCTGCCTCAGTCAATATATTTCCCCCCACAGAACTTTTTATTATTGCAATTTTAGGCTTGAATGTTTTCTTTAGTTCTTTCTATAGACTGAGTGTGTCCTTCTTTGGTTTTCTAACTCCCGATCTTTGCAAATTTCATTAAAATACTCTGTCTTCTTTAACTGATCTTTGTCATTTTATGGATATCTCTTTTATTTAATTTTTCCTTTCATTGGCTTTAACTTCCCTATGATCAAAAGCAAGTTTCAGAATCTCTCCTTACACCCACTTAAAAAAATAAATCATTTTATTGGGGCCTTGTACAACTCATCACAATCCATATCGCAATTGAATCAGGCATGTTTGTACATATGTTGCCCTCATTTTTATTTAGACATTTACTTTCGATTGAGCCTTTGACATTAGCTTTCTTCTCTCCTCCCCTCTCATAACCCCTTGATAGATGTTATTATTTTCATCTCTCACACCGACC
>PVJH01038736.1:0-16969 GCA_004026705.1 Nesogale talazaci | reverse complement strand
CTCTAGCTTTATGGTAAACCTTGAGTTTGGGTAGTGCGTAGTCTCTTTGTCCTTGTTCAAAATTATTAAAGCTTTTCTGGGCATTCTTTATTTCTTCAGACATTTTAGGAAGCAATCATCCATTTCTTTATTATTTTTTATTTATTTATTTTTTTTTTAAGGCATCACTGCCCTGGTGGTGGGATTAGGAGGCTCAGCCTTTGCTCCTGTGAGCGGGAATTGAACCTCCGTCCCAGTGGGCCGCAGTCCCGCGCACAACCACTACGCCACCGGGGCTCAGCCCGCAATCATCCATTTCTATTGGGGTTTTGAGAAGGGGTGTGTTGATCTATAGGTCAATTTAGGAAGGGTCGCAATGGTAGCAATATTGAGTCCTTCAAGACAGAATAAGGGGTGTCTTATTTAGACCTTTCCCCACTTCTCCCAGGGGTGTTTTGTGACGCTGGGGAGGTAAGAGGAAAAGCTGGGAAGTGTGATGTCACAGAGGACAGGCGCTGCTCCCCTGGTTTTGGAGAGGTCAAGTTGGGTGAAGACAGTAGTAGCTTGTGGGTGCCGCTGAGTTGGTTCCAATTCAAGGGAGCCAACGGTTGGCTGTGTACAATACAATGAGGCTCTGCCATGTTCTCTCCTGTCCTCCCAGATGTGGCACTTCAGTCCATTGTTGCAGCTACTGAGCCAATCCACTCAGTAGCTTTGTCCACCCTCTGCTATACCACGCATGATGCCCTTCTCCAGGGACTGCTCTCTCCTGACAATGTGTCCACTGTACATGACACGAGGCCACCATCCTAGCATCTAAGGATGGAGCATTTTTTAAAAAATCACCTTACTGGGGGCTCTTACAACTCTTATCACTGTCCATCCATTCATCCATCCATCCATCCATCCATCCATCCATCCATCCATCCATCCATCCTCCACCCATCGTGTCAGGAACATTTGTACATATGTTGCCCTCATCATTTTCAAAACATTTTCTTTCTACTTGAGCCCTTGGTATCAGCTCCTTGGTTTTTCCCCTCCTTCCCTGCTCCCCACTTCCTCATGAACCCTTGATGATTTATAAATTATTATTATTTTGTCATGTCTTACGCTCTCCGACGTCTCCCTTCACCCACTTTTCTGCTGTCTATCCCCCAGGGCGGGGGTGATAGGTAGATTCTTGTGATTGGCTTCTCCTTTCTCCCTTACCTTTGCCTTTCCCTCCTGGTATTGCTGGTCTCCTGTGTGTGTGTGTGTGTGTGTGTGTGTGTTGCCACTCTCATGATTGTCCTGGATTCTGTGTGTCGGGAGCTCTTATCTGTACCAGGGCTCTGGTCTAACTGGATTTGTTAGGTAGAACTGGGGTCATGTTAGGGTGGAGTGGGGGGCGGAGAAAACATTAAAGAACTAGAGGAATATTCGTCAGTGCTATACTACACCCTGGCTGGCTTGTTCCTTCCTGTCACCCTTCTGTGAGAGATGTCTACAGATGGACTTTAGGTCTCCACTTTGCCCACCTTTGTTCACATTGACATGATTGCTTTTTTTGGGTCTTCTGATGCCTGATGTCTAATCCCTATGACACCTCGTAAGTGATCACACAGGTTGCTGTGTTTCTTCCATGTGGGTTTTGTTGCTTCCCTGCTAGATGGATGCTTGTTTAACTTCAAGCCTTTAAGATCCCAGATGCTTTATCTTTTGATAGCCGGGCACCATCAGCTTTCTTCACCATATTTGCTTAGGCACACATTTTGACTTCAGGGATCCTGTGTGGAAAGGGAGCATCACAGAATGCCAGAAACTGATTTTTTTTCCCTCAACTGCTCATTTGCTTCAGGGTAGAACTTTCTCCTCTGGCCTTTTTAAATGTTGATGGTGGTCTTTTCTTTATTATACTTTATTTGCATTTTAATCTTCGTATTATAATTATTTTCTTCTTGCCGTTTTGTTTTGTGTTTTGTTTCTGTTGACTTTTCCAACACAACTGTTGGCTGGTTAATTAACAGTCCAACATGTCCTCAGGCCACCGTGTACTAGCCTATACTAAAAACTTACTTGAAAAATAAAGTCTCTTCCTCCCTTTCTTCCCCATCCAACAGCGCCCACATTTCTATCTCTCAGGCATCCACGAATACCAGGAGTATATCCCAGAGGGGACAAGCTGGCCCACTGACCAGAAGGTGAGGGCTTCCAGTCCCTTCTGTAGAGCCTCTGTTTCTGGCGAGGGTCACAGTTGCCAACTCTGAGGGGTGCAGTTCTGCTTTGCAACACACGGCGGCGCCGTGAGCTAGAACTGACTGTGTGCAAACAATGCAGGTTTTGCACTTCCAGAAACATGTCATATGTACCCGAACTTGTCTGAACTGCTTCGCTCTCTAACATGATACTTTAATCAAATCTTCTACACCTTGCTTAAAAAAAAAAAGATCATAGCAACAAACCTTGGAAAATTGTTCACCTCCGTAAAAAAACTCACTGCCATGAGCGAGTTCAATCAGAAAACCTTGAGGACAGCGCAGAATCGCCCCACAGGGCTTCTGAGGCTGTGGACCTGGACAGAGACAGATGGCCTCAGCCTCCTCTGGAGGAGCAGCTGGTGGGTTTGAACCACTGACCATCCACGTAGCAGCCGAGTCCTTTAACCACTGCACTACCAGGTTTCCTGCTGTATCTGCTTCTCTCATTTGCTCATTATTTTGTTCTGTAACGTGTTGACCTATTGGATGGACATTTATTTTATTTTATTTTTGGGGGGGCATCACTGACCTCTGGTGGGAGTAGGAGGCCCAGCCTTGCTCCTGGAGAGCTGCTGCTGGATTTGAACCGCCAACCCAGTGGGCCGCAGTCCTGCACACAACCACTACACCACCAGGGCTCAGCCCAACAAAAGACATTTAATCTTTTGCTTTTACCTCAAAAATCTGGAATAGTCACTCTGTATGCAGGTCACCATGCATACTTAAGGCAGCTTGCAGGATGGACTTCTAGAAGCTGAACTCCATTCAGCTCTATTAAGATCTACAGACGCTTGGAATTTTGAAGGTGGAAGTCGGTTGAGATAGGGTTTCAATGTAAGCTTCAACCAGTGTCCCCACCTCCCACCCCATGGGGAGCCCCAGAGTTGGGATGGTTGTTCTGAATTTTCTAGAATTGGAACAGAGCCAGGTCTTCGTGACACAGTGACTGGTCATGGTCAACGGTTGTGGACGATTCCAGGAAGGTGTGACCTTGGGTAAGGTCCAGCCCCAAAGAAGGCTGACTATGACTCCCTAGGCTTGGAAAATAAGTCCTTTATCCCTGAAGAGGGAGGAGCTGAGAGACACCCCACTGTCCACCACTGAAGGTAGTGTTCCACTTTATAGATAGGAAAACTGAGGCTAGGAGGGGACAGAACCAGGATGTGGTCCTTGGTGGACTTTCCGTGTCAGCGCATTTTATGGACATCCTGTTGCCAGTTTGACTTTGGTCTCTCTCTCTCTCTCTCTCTCTCTATTTCTCTCTCTCTCTCAATCAGTTTCATTGACACATAGGCCACATCAATCATAAATCGTATCACTCAGTAGTTCAGTCATATGAAGAAGAGTTGTAGAATCATCACCTCTCTCTCTCTCTCTCTCTCTCTCTCTTATATTTGGTGCATGCATGTCTTCCCACTTCAAGAGTGACTTCTGAGTTTCTGGGTGGCCTGAGCTCACGAATACTGGCCCGAACCAAGGATATTCCAGGATCCCCCATCGTGCCTTGCGAAAATCGCTCTCTTGCTTGAGTGTCACCCTTTATGCCAACATTAGCCTGCCTCTGGAAGGCCGGGTACCCAGGTCGCTGCTCATGGAGAGAGGCCTAAGGAAGGCAGTGTTTGGGGAGGATTACTGAAGGGGGAGCTGGTATGTGGGTCAGTCAGATGGGAACCTGGTCTTGCAGTCCAGTCAAGCACCCAGAAAGTTGTAGCACCAATCCTCAAACCGAACCAGTCGCTTATCTTCAGAGGTTTCTCTGAGTGGCTGGGAACTGCCCGCCTGCCGCTTCCTAATCCAGTGTAGATGCTTCCCAGGAAACGAGGCTGGTGCTTAACCATTTGCATGACTCAGGGCCTCAGATGCGACTTCCGAGGGTGGAGGCCCAGGTCCAGGCCACAGTGGGTGTAGTTCCTACGTTTTGCCTGGTGCAGTCCAGAAGGCACCTGGGGAGATGTGGGTATCATCCCCGCCTTCCACGGGAAGCTCCCAGCTGAGCAGAGAAGCCTGTTGCTGTTAGCCCAGCCAGTAACTCCCTGAGGAGTCTGAAGCAGCCACTGTCTTGGCCAGCTGATGCCCTGTGGTTCTGAGTCAGTGCACCTGAGAGCCCGGTGTCTCTGGGGCACAGTTGTGGGACACAGCTGTGGGAACAATGTCCTAATCACAGCAATCCCATTCCACAGCCTCCCCTCTCTGCATTTGCCTCTCTCTAAAGGAGCCCTGGAGGCACAGTGGTTCTGCGGTGGGCTGCTAACTTCACAGTCAGCAGTTTGAAACCACCAGCTAATCTATGGGAGAAAGAGGAGGCTATCCACTCCCTGAAAGACTGCGTCTTAGAATGCCCCAGGGACAGTTCTGCCCTGTCCTTTAGGGTCACTGTGAGTGAGAATGGACTCTCTGGCAGTGAGCTGCGGTGCTGGTGCCCGGGGCCCCCACTGACTCTGCAGGTCTCCGTGGAGAAGCCGGAAACCACAAATCCATAGCCCTTTGAAAGCTGACCTGACAAAGACAGATGTCAAGTGGGCCCGGCGGGAGTTTGACAGTTTGTCCAAACAACTGGTTTTAATCGAGGCTGTAAATCTCTAAGGACAAAGTGTTAACTCACGTGGCTGGCATGGATTAGGAAGACCCTCTTCTGAGCACGGACTGTCCTTCTAGGGGACTTTCATAGCAGTGAATATGAATGTTCTGGTTTTCTTTCTTTTTTTTTTTTTATTGTCAATCCCCTCCCCTGCCCTCGCCTAGAAAAGCCTTAATCTCTTGGCAGGACTGTTCCCGATTCTCCTTGGTCGGAAACGCCTATACAATGCTGCTTTGAGCTTCACTTAGAAACTGGTGCTATTAGCCAGGAGAGGGGAATTCTTTTCAGGACCAGCAGTATGATGGACTGCCTTTCTCCCAGGGTTGCGGCGCTTTTCTTTGCCTCTCTGATGTGAGCTGCTGCCGCCGGTCTTTCCTGTCCTCCAGCCTGCCTTGCCCTGTCCTCCCAGAGCTGGCGCTGAGGGTGATGGGAGTTCCAAGACACATGTCACAGAGCCATATTGGCATCGGGAGCCTGGGATGGTTCGTTAGCCGGGTTGACTAGAGACAAACCCAGAGACACTCATATGCATAAGGGAGAGCTTTATATCAAAGAGCAATTGTACATTAAGAAAACATCCCAGCCCATTCCAGATCAAGTCCATAAGTCCCACATCACCCCATATGTCAATATTAGTCCATAAATTCCTCTTTAGACTCACCCGGCCATGCAATGAAGCTGAATGCGGGAAGATCGCGGGCCAGTGGGTAGAAAGTCTTGTGGCTCTAGGGATGGTGGAGGCTTCTCGGCACTGGTGTGGGCCTCGAAGTGGCTCCTCCAGGCACTGGTGTGGGCCTCGAAGTGGCTCCTCCAGCCCCAAGGCTCCGGCTGCATCAGTGTATGTAGTAGCTCCATGTGGCTTGTGAAGCAGAGAGAATGTGTCTGGCCTTGAGTGAGCTGTGTCCCTCCATGATGCCTCCAAATAAGGTCATCAAGCTGCGACTTGACTGACGGGCTAGACTCCACCCCTTCGCAAGTTGACAAGAGATGATGTAACTGCTGAGCCCCAGCAGCGTACGTGGTTGAGTGTGGGACTGAGATGATGTCACTGCCACAGGTGCTCAGACCTCAGGGCCGTTTTGTCCGCAGTGAAACAGATGAGGAGCGAAGGCCTGGCCATCTTATTTCTGAACATCAGCCCCAGAAACCCCAAGCATTACAAATGGTCGGACAAGCAGCCAGTCAAGGGGCTGCCACGGTCAGAGCCCAGGGGCTGGCAGCCGACCAGGTTCTGCGAGGAGGCAGGTGGGTCCCCTGAGTGCTCTGTGGAAGACCCACCTGGAGAGAGGTGCAGAGAGAGAAGGGGACTGCCGAGGACTAAACCGAGCTGCTGGGAAGCCAGGATTGAGGTGTGGGAGGGAAGCCAGGACTGAGGTGTGGGACGTGATGGCAGGAGATATGAGCTGTGGCAGAAGGCCTACCCTGGTAGGAGCATCCAAACAAACACGTACACAAGCTCACTGTCCTCGAGTCTATGAAGACGCGTAGCGGCCGTGTGGGGGGGAGCAGAACTGCCCCTGCGGTTCTCAAAGTCCCTCTTGGGGGAGTGGAAAGCTTCGTCTTCCGCCCACGGAGCAGCTGGTGGGTTTCCCCCTGCTGACTGTAAAGTCAAGGGTCTATGGCTTTGGAGAAATCATGCCCAGGGGTCCAGGCAGCTGAGGATCCCTCACTCTCCCCTCTTGGCCTCCAGCCTCCCCCCAGCAGCACCTACCTAGAGTCAGCCTGGGCGGTGCCCTCTGCAGGCTCAGCCTGACCCGCACCCAGAGCAGGGCACAGTCATGGCAGCCTGAGGCCCCCATGCCTGCTGTTGTAGAGGGAACCCCTGCTTTGTCTTTCGGGAGTTCAGGGGTGGCTGAGGGACAGTCTAGGCCACTAGATGGCACCCGCTCGGCATCAAGTGAGGCTTCCCCGCCCCCGCCAGGCCTGGGGGCTCGGAACCGTAGGTTGGCTGGGAAAGAGGACTCTGAGCTCAGGAACATCCTGGTCTCTTGAAACTGG
This sequence comes from Nesogale talazaci, assembly GCA_004026705.1. Classification (NCBI taxonomy): domain Eukaryota; kingdom Metazoa; phylum Chordata; class Mammalia; order Afrosoricida; family Tenrecidae; genus Nesogale; species Nesogale talazaci. The sequence goes on along the minus strand of PVJH01038736.1, from coordinate 10,174 downwards.
GCCGACTTTGGATGGCTGAAGGTGTGAGTGGCAGCTATGGGGAGACTGAGAACGATCAAAGGTGACTGGGTGGTGGGGGCTAAGGGAGGAACCAGCCCATAATAGCAAACGAGGTCACACGTTCCTGTTGAAACCCTGGTGCATGGGGACTGGACAGGGGTGAAGAAGCCGTTCAGTCCGACTCTTCGTTATGTCTGCATTCCGCTGGGACGAGAGAGGTGTCTCAGAAGCAGGGAGAGAGAGACAACTTCCTGGGACCACCAAGGAGGAAGAGCGGCCTTGAGAGCACGTTGGAAATCTGAAGGCAGTGGAGGCGGGACTGACACGCCAGAGGCTGAGGCACAGAGTGCCTGGAACAAAGCTAAGGAGTCTGGCGGAGACCAGAGGCCAGGCCAAGGAGACTGGGAGACAGAACAGAGGCACAGTGCTGAACCCTTGAGACTGAGCGGTGGGTCGGCTCTGTGGCTCCCAGAGGGCGGGGTCAAGGGATCGTATGGCCGAGAGGCCAAGGACCAAGGAGAGCCAGCAGCTGGCCGAGACAGGATGAGGCTAGGGACTAAAGAAGGTGACCCTTCCTGCTTTCTGGTCCTGATGTGTGAGTGTCCCTCATTCACCCCCGCTGCCTCCCTCTCGCTGGTGCCCTGTGGTGTGGTTACGAGTTGGGCTGCAAAACAGCCAGGGCAGCAGTTCAAAACCAGCGGCTGCTCCACAGGAGAAAGAAGAGGCTTCCTACTTCCCTAGAGAGCTGCAGCCTCAGAAAGCCCTGTCCAAGAGGGCCGCTGTCAGCTGGATCAACTCGGTGGCAGTGAGTTCAGCTCGGTTGGGTGTTGTCTGTGAGTTTTGAGGATCTCTTGCAGCAGATTCCCCAACCCTGTGGAGAAGCAGCGTGCCTGGAGAGGCGCGCTCAGGCTGACTGCTGCCTCGTGCGTGGGTCGGAGTGGGGTGCAGGCCGAGGAGGTGAGGGGGAGGGGGCCCACACCAGCCCTCTGCTCAGAGGGCTTCCAAGACATGCTTCAAGTTCTACGCTCCAGAGGGCACAGATAAGGAGGCTGGCCAGATGGGGTGGAGAACGCCACAGAGGGCAGTGTCCGGTCCATTCTCTCTCTGCAGGCCATGCTCCGTTTCTTCCCTGCTTCCCTCGGATGGAGCCGTGCCCGCTCCCGGTGATAGCTGGTCATCCGATGTGGAGACCCAATGAGCTGGCCCGACGACCTCACCCCACCGCTGGCCCGGGGACACATTCCAGGTTTCTGGGAGAGTTCTTTTTGTGCGTAGCTGGAATCCTGGCAAACTCCATTGGTCCTGGGGCACTGTGCATAACTTCGCATAGACGATAAGCCCCCTTTGTTTGTGGCCCTGACTAGAAGAACTCTCACTTTGCTAGAAGAGGAGCCTCTCGACACGGAGTCAGACCCAACCGCAAGCTTCCAGAGCATTACGGCCATGGGGCTAAATAGACTTGGAGCTGAGTCCCTACAAGGGGTGAGGGCCTGTGGGTTAAAGTGTTCCTCTCGAATCCCGCTCCAGCCGAGGCACGGTTAATGCTTTCCTTGTTTGCAGCCTTTCAGGCAGAAATGTAATTTGAGGAAAACAGGGAGTGCATGCGTGTATGTCTGTGTGTCGGCGTGCACCCTCCGGAGGGGAGGGGCCCGCCCCAACTCTCCTGGCATGTCTCCAGCTGTCTCAGCCAGCCTGGCCTTGTCATGCCCGCCCCACCTTGTGCTGCTGGACCCCGAGTGTCTGCCGATGCTCGGGCCTGGAGAGAGAATCAGAACCAATCCTAGTCGGTTCCAATCCGCGGTGACCCCACAGGCACCAGAAGAGAACTCTGCTGCCTGCGTTTTTGTTTCGCATGTACCATTTTATGTACCCTGTTGCGGTTGAGAAGAAAACAAACAACAACCCCCAAACAAAACAAAACAGCCCCTGTGAGTGTCTGAGAGTGAAACTGGTTGCAGAAGTTGAAAGCACGGTCCCTCTATCTCAGAGGGGGTTTCAAACCTCTGACCTCGCAGATCCCAGCCCAGCTCATCACCACGCTGCCCGGCGACACGGAGGACAAGCAAGCTTCCAGCCGGATGGCCTCTCTCATCCTCCCTTTCTGGCCTGGACTCCCCGGCCCTGGAGGCTCCTAGCTGATCCTCCCAGTTGCTCTTGCGTCTGTTTGAGCTGAGATCTTCAAAGCACACAGCGCTCCCAGCAAACCGTCCTCGCTAAGTTCGGGAAGCAGCTGCTTGGCTTTAAGAAGACTCAAGGGGATCTTTGTGGTTTGACGTTGAAGATGCTCTCAAGGCCATCGTTTCAGAGTTTGATCCAGCCCATGCTTTCAGAAGGTCTGGAGGCCCTGAGAGTGGGGAATGATGCCCAGGCAGAGGGCTTTGATGGCTGAATTTTTGTTTTGTTTTTTGAGATGGATTCCCAGGCCTTTCTTCTGAAATGCCTCTGGGTGGACATGAACCTCCAAACTTCAGGTCAGCAGTGAGTGCCTCACCATTTGTCCCAACCGGGGACACCTGGTGTGGCAAGCCTAGCTCCAGCAAGGACGTTGCAGGCCCCGCTCCTGGCACCGACATGATGGCAATCCACCTGGATTCTGAACCACCAATCTGCTCGTGGAACAAGGAATATTTATCGGTGCAAATGAAACTCACCTGTGGGCGGACAGGCAGCAGGAAGTCCCCCCGATCTTCTGTCAGCCTCCTGAATCCACTTCTTCGGCTGTTGCCACATCTCTGCCTGCTGCTTCTCGTGATGGACTCTCCCTCCCTGGGTCTCCAGGGACTGGCAGGTCCTCAGCATGGAGGCCCTGGGTCAAAAGGCCACGCCATGTGCTTAGCAATCCTTTCTTGTGGTAGTGAGGGCACACACACACCCCCTTCCCACTTCTGGGATGATTCGTTTGTTATCATCCTTTTTAAACATTTTATTGGGAGCTCTTACAGATATTCTTGCAATCCGTAGTTCCATTAGAGCAGGTGCAGGTGTACAGTTGTTGTCCTCATCATTTTAAATCCAGCTTCCTTTTTCTTGAACTCCCTGCTCTCAGACCCCTTTGACCCCCTCCTACCGCCCTGAACCATTAATACATTATTTTTTACCCTGAATATATTATTATTGTTATTAGGTTGTTTGTTCTTTGTTGTTGGTATTGTTGCCACAACTTACACCATCCACAGAATTCATTCACCTACAATCCTGAGGTTCGTCCCCCTAGCGTGGGGTGAGGCAGTCATTGCTGGGACGTTTCATTGTCAGTACTCTTGCTAAACTTCTTCCAAGACAGAGTTGTCCGTCCTCTGGGCAGTCCGTGTGGCCTAGAGGGTGTACATTGGGCTGGTAACCGCGCGGTAGCCCTGTGGGAGAAAGACCACACTCTCTACTCATCTAAAGAGTCTCAGGCTGAGCCCCGGTGGCGTAGTGGTTGTGCGCCAGACTGCGGTCCACTGGGTTGGAGGTTCAAATCCAACAGCAAGGCTGGGCCTCCTACTCCCACCACCAGAGGGCAGTGATCCCCCCCCCAAAAAAAACAAATACACACACACACACACACACACACACACACACACAAAAGAGTTACAGTCTCAGAATTGCCAGCGACGTCCCCCGTCCTTTATGAGCTCTAGGAGAAGGGGTGGACTCCATGGCAGTGAGTCCAATCTCATGGGTGGGCCACAGTCCATTTTTTTTGCAAAGCCCCACCCAATAATCTGGTGGGTGTTAAAAGGCCATGTGAGCAAGGCCTGGGACTCCTTGTACGGAATCAACCAGGCCAGTGCCTCGACGACACTCTGCTCACAGTGCCTGCTGTCCCTTGACTTGTCCCTTCTGGGGCGTTACTCTGTTCTGCGCCCTCCGGATCCACTTCCAGGTTGGGTTTTACCCATCCTTCTTGTCTGTGGGCTCCTGTGTATCTGCTCCCTGCCTAGTGGGAGGCCATCATGATCACAGGCTCAGCGCAGCTTGGTGGACTGACTGCTTCATCGAAGTTTGGTGAGGTGGCATAGAAAAAGACTCTCCCCCAGCCAGTCTCTCCCAAAGATAAGTCAGACACTAGAGACTGTTTGCCAGCACCTGGTGGGAGGTCACACGCTTAGAGATATTCTCCCTGAAGGCATTTAGCCATCAGACTGGTCCACGGTAGGTGGGGTTCACACCCCGCGTGTAGAGTGTTCCCCTCCCATTGCTGTATAAAGAATAGTATAACCCTTTCCTGTGATGTAGGTCTTTACCTAATTAGGGGGCTCGCACATCCCCAAAAGATATATATGCCTTGGTTAGCAATAAATCACTCTCTCCTGCCCTCTAGTCTTCCATCTCTGTGGACCACCAAGCGGGGCTGAGGTGCGCATGCTACCATAAAATGTGTCTGACTCCAATATTCCACTCTGTTTTATTCTCTACGACTTTACTCTCATCTTTACTTAGTCGCACTGGACAATTGAGCCTGTTGGGCCTGTGATGATTTGTTAGGGGCTGGCTCCCCTGACAAGGCTACACGGATGGATGGAGGCAAGGGGCCACCCACTGCAAGGGCTGTGGGTTTGAGATCATTTGATGCTTCATTTCCTGGTGGGAGGAAGGCTGACTAAGAGTCTGCGTGAATAATTCAGTGTGTCAGATGTTGGGAAGGGAGGGGGGAAGTGGTTATCTGTATCTGTCATTTTCTGATTTTTTTTTTTTTTGGCATTACTGCCCTGGTGGGAGTAGGAAGTCCAGCCTTGCTCCTGGAGAGCTGCTGCTGGATTTGAACCGCCAACCCTGTGGGTCACAGACCCTCACACAACCACTGCGCCACTGGGGCTCAGGCCCCTGTATCTGTCATTTTCCATCATCTTGACTTGACTTGCCTGGTCTTACTCAGGCAGTGAAAGCTGGGGAAGATGGGTGGACTTTGCATTTGGTTCGTTGAGGAAACGTAGCTGGTTGATGGACAGCCTTTTCCTGGGAGCCGAACTTGCTGGCTCCAAAAACCGTGGCCAGTGATGGGGCTGAGGCAGGTAGGATTAAAGCCGAGAGGAAATAGCGACGCAGCTACTGTATCTTCCCTTTGGCTTCCGGTGTAATCACCTTGTTCACAAAGCAGACCTGGAAGAGAAAGGTGCCTGGGGGGAGGGAAGGGGGAACAGTCCCGCTGAGAGGGAGAGCAGGATGAAGTCCAGAAAGTTACCAGTTGAGGGCGGGTGACCCATGTCCTTGGGAGATGTGGGGAGGACGTGTTCCCTGTGCTCAGAGAGGCCCTGCACTTGCCTCACACAGAGCCAAGCCAGTGTCCTTCCCGGTGTCCTTCTCCCAAAGGGCAACAGGCAGACCCCCGATATCTCTGCCTCTGTGCAAGCTGTTTTGGATTCAATTGTGCCCTTCCCTCTCCATTCCCTCCCCTACAGCGAGGGAGGCCCTGTTTTATGGAGCCTTACAAAGCTACTGTTTTTTTACCAGGTGAGGCTGTATGTGGGCCCTGCACTGCCTGAGTTTCTTGGAGCTATTTTCCCCTGAAAGTATATACTCACTTTGCAATTATCACGAGTTGATAATTCTCACACTCTTTTTTGAACTTTTTCTGTAAAGCCATTGGCAGTGAGGAGGTTCCCATGCCCAAAGAGCCCTGGTGGCAGAGGGGTTACAAGTGGGGCTGCTAACTTCAAGGTCATTAGTTCGAAGCCACCAGCCGCTCCACAAGAGCAAAACGAGGCTTTCTACTCCCAAACAGAGCTCCCACTCATTAGCTGACTCAGAGCAGCACCCCCTTCCCCCCCGGGGGGGGGTTCCTGAGAGGGTAAGTCTAGTCTTTCTCCCGAAGAGCTGCTGGGGGTTTCGAACCACCAACCATGAGGGCTGCAATCGAGCTCGAAACCACGACACCGCCAGGGCTCCTTCATAACAAGGGACCGTCTCAGAAGTCCACAGGGACAGCGCTACACTGTCCTGCAGGGACGGTCTGAGTCAGAATGGAATACACTTAGTGGCAGTGTGCGTTTTTGGTGTTGTTTTAAATTACAGAGGTTATCTGAGGCTGTGACTCTTTAGAGGGCCAGATGGCCTTACCTCTCTCCCATGTAGCAGCTGGCGGAGATGCACCACCAGCTTAGACAACAGTCCACATACTTCTAAACGGACCGGGGGGCCAGAAAACGCTCGTGACTTGCTTTATGCCGCAGTCACTTTCAACCAAACTTTTTACTTTAAAGTCTCTGAGGTGATGTCTCCTGAAATCCTCACCCCTGAACCTGGCGGGGGGTGGAGGGAGTCGGGGGAGGTGTCTCTGGTGGGGAACGAGGGTCTTCCTCCATTGTGTTAAGGAGCGCATAGCTGAATCCTGTGGACTCTAAAGCTAATTCCTTCTGAGGAATGTCTCTTAAAAAGATCGGAATGATACGGCGATGGTTAAGGACGGCTGGCCGGCATGCACCAAGAACTAGGATAGAGACCTTGACAGAATCAACATGAGCGAGAACTGGATTGACCCTCTCAGCCTCCAGAACTGGGAGAAGTAACTTATTTGTCTTTGAAAGGTAGCCAAACCTGTAGCACTTTTATCTGGCCGAGGGCCGCCAACCATGAACAGCCAAACTCACGGCCCCGGAGTCCATCCCGTCACCTAAAGACTGGACAGCACACAGTGGATCTGCCCCTTGGGGTTTCTGAGGACCCAGGAGCTGGAGCCCCTGGTGGGTTTGAACTGACCTTGTGATGAGTAGCCCAAACATTGCTGAGTCTTTTCTCCCATGAGACCTTGGGTGTGGTGGGGGACAAAAATGGAGGGTATAACATGGGGGGGGAAAGTAAATGACTGTAGTAGTTACATGATGTGTTTCTCAAGTTGAGGGTCTTAAGAATGAAAGGGTGGCGGTTAGCCTGTCAATCAGGCTGCACCTTCATGACCTCATTTAGAGGTGCGAAAAAGCGTGATAGCTTGCTGGCGGTGGGACGCTGCCATCGATGAGACAGACGGAGCTACAGCAGACCTCTGCAGCTGGAGGAGCCACCTGGAGACCCCTGTCGGCGCTGAGCTGCCCACACTGCCACTGGATCCACAAGACCTTGTGAGTCTGAAGAGGATTTTATAGATTGCTGTTGGACATATGGGCTGATATGGGACTTATGAACTGGATCTGGACTTTACTGGCATGTTTTCTCAATAGTCAGCTTTTGTGTATAGAGCTCTTTAAGAGCGTCTCTGAATTTGTTTCTCTAGTCGGCCCAGGCTAACACAATTCCTAAACAAAAAGATAAGTAAGTTAAATAAAAATTGCATCATGGGGAGAAAAAAAAAAAAACCAAAACAAACCCTCCTCCAGTTTTCTTTACCCCTCAGCTCTAAAGCTTGGTCTGAGTGGCTAAAAAAGGAAAAATAAAGCTGAAGCGGACTTGAAGTCTTTACTGACATACAAGTTCATTTCCAAACACGGGAAGAAAAGGGAATAAACCAACCCAGAGAGAAAGCAAGTAGAATAAGAGTCCCCGGGCTGGGGTCGGAGAGAGAGAGGAGCTGATGTCCAGGAGTCCAAGAAAGGAGAGAAGGTCTTGAAATGGATTGTGGTAGCAATTGTACAACACTGCTTGATATAACTGAGCTGTGGAGTGATATGCTATCTGTATTAGCTTCCAATAAAATAGTTTCTTAAAATAAAGAAAGAAACCACTGTTTGGTCCCACTTTCTCTATTAGCAGCCGGAGAGCTAACTATTATTCCACCCAGGCTCCTAGAGCAGTTCATTCATCATGCGCGGATGAGTTGTTTCCAATCTAAAACTTTGGCAAAACCTTACCATGTCAGATACCCTGACCCTTATGTCCCAGAAGCCCCCCTCGTCTTACTCACACCTGGGATTACCCAGAATGCACCCTAGAGATGAGCTCAGTCGCTTTTTTGGGCCGTATCCCCAGCACCTCCCCGCCTTTCTCCCGCCTCACCCTGATCCACTGCCTCTCCCATCGGCAATGGCCTGGCTGGGCTGCAGGGAGAAGTTCATCACCTCCCTCTAGATTCCTGAGTCTGACTGGATTGGACTGTGAGTCTGTGTCTTTATCCTGTACCACACAGCGTTCATCGAATCCAGTCAGGCTCGGCCTTTGTGGAACAAAGCCTGTATATATTTTCCTAAGCGGATTTCAGACGCAGCAGCAGCATTCAGATTCAAATTTCTCCTGGCACTCGGGCTGCAGTCAAAGTGGCCAAAGAGAATAAATTGTCACCAGACGAGCCGCACAATCCCCCTGCCCGGAGGAGCGTTTTGTTGGACGCCAATCCTGTCACCAGGAGGGCAGACATCCTCATTGCATCCTGGCAGGTTCTGTAAGGGGGTAAGTGGGAGAACAGACTTTCTTTAGGAAGCACATAGCAGGACAAGTCAAAAAGTATTGCTGCCAGGCATGGGGTACCAGCCCCCACAATCAAACGGGTCCCAAGGAGCAGTTGTGTAATTCAGGGGTTCATTAAAAGAGACATCAGACACCTCCCATGCACCTCCCATTATCCCATGGACGGCCATGACCTCAGCAGTCATCTCTGCACACAGAGAGCGAATATATTTCCAACCAAGGCTTATATACACTCAGGGGACGTGCAAGCCCCCTGATTACACCGTAACAGGAAGGGGTTGTACCATAGAGGCATACACGTAACAGGATGGGCGGACTATAGAGTCAAGATGGCAGACTCAGCTTGGTCCACCCAGTTGACGTGACCTTAGTGTCTTTGGGCTCTCCTTCAGGGGGCCCATCCATTATCCTTATCAGAAGAGAGGGGGCCCTCCTTAGGGTGGGACAGTCTGTACGGTCTGATGGCTCTAGAGGCCTGATAACCCTCAGGGAGGGAACGTTTAAGCAGCTGACCTCCCAGTGTATAGTCATTGACCCTGTGTGAGTGAGTATGTGAGTGAGTGTTCTCCTGTCTCACGGACACGATTCAAACTGCTGCTTGGGTTTGGAATGTCACGGTCACGATTCTGTAACGATCCATGTCGGAATCCTCTCTCGTTTTCACTCCACCTGCACTTGAAGTCTTCCTCTGGACTGCCCGCCCCCATTAGACCTCATTCAGCTCTGAAAATAAATAAATGAATAAATAAATAAATAAAGCAAGCAAGGAGCACCTTCGGTTTGGCATATACCGTGTTTTCCTGTAAATAAGACAGGGTCTTATGTTTATTTTTCCTCAAGAAGACACCCTCGGGCTTATTTTTAGGGGATGTGTTATATTTTTTTAAGGATAGTACAACAATCCACATTTATTCAAATACAGGTAGGTCGTCTTCTTTTGAAACATCATCCTAAAGCTCCAAACTCCAAATTCCATCCTGAATTTTTTTGTGATTCTATTTTCTTTAGAACCATTGGCCCCAATCTCTCATGTTGAGCAATAGGGCTCTCATGAAATGAGCAGCTGCTAGTCACGGAACCTGCTCAGAGTGCATGGTAACAGCATTGTCAGCGATTTTGTTAGGTCTCTTGAATACCTCGGTCCTTGGGCTCCGCGCAAAAAAAGAGTTTAAGCCGAAACCTGATTTGAGATTCAAACAAGTTTTCTGAAGATTAAAGAAGTTTTAGGTTTAGTTCGGCCATTAGAAAACCTCACACACACATTTGCATGCCGGGAAGTTGCTTCACCGAGAGCGATCGGCTGACGGCGCTTCTTTTTCGAGCTTTTGGTGAAGGATGTGGCCGACGGCTCCGGCCGACTGTATTGGCTGAATCGCAACCACCTGACAGCGTTGAACCACGCCAGTTGCAGCATTTTCTTCAGAAGCCCCGATCTTGGGACACGCGCAATGCGTCACCGCTTCATTTGGCCCCAAATGGACGCCTCACCCCTTCTGCTATTCTATCTACCTGTCAATTTTATCCAATGAATTCCTCAGCCAAATCACGACCTCTTGCAGGCTAGGCTTCACAAACTCCCCACGCTGATTTCTTGTCATTCTATTTTCGATGCAGTCATTGATTTCCATGCGCGAATGGTCTCTGAATGGCCTGTTTATTGCAGTTTCAAGATAGGTCACCATGGGGCAGATGAGAAGGGCTGCCTGTCTTCGTCACTGCTCTGAGACAAAAGGCATGGGTTGTGTAGACATGCTGCGTAGCCATACCCATCACTAGGTCTTATTTTGCGGGTAGGGCTCATAGTGCACAAATGCTTAGAAATCCTCTAGGGTTTATATTATGGGTAGGTATTATG
>PVJH01038735.1:0-16948 GCA_004026705.1 Nesogale talazaci | reverse complement strand
ATGGATACAATGCTAGTCCATTTTTTTCATTATGATCTAAGTTCGAATTTAGGTGTTGGTTTTCCATTAAACAAATCATACACACGTGGCTCCATGGTACTTATTGCTGCCCCCACAAATTAGCCGCACTCACCCCACTTCCACATAGCATTTACTGTTTCCATTTGTCAATCTCTTCTAGCCTTTTCCTCCTTCTTTATTCTAGACAAAGGATATATTTTGGGTTCACATAGTTGTCCTTCCATGCACATCCCTCCCCAGTGCTATTGTCCATCTTATGGTGCTATTGTTTGGCGCGTGTGAGTCCGTTCTGTCTCTTCGTGGCCGTCCAGACAACTGAAGGAAACAGCACGGTCCTGTGCCATCCTCACAGGGGTAGTCAGGCTTGAGCTTCTTGTCACAGCCAGGGTCAGGCCATCTGGTCCAGGGGCTCCCTCTGCTGCCCCAAACTAGATGTCTTCTCTGGAGATCACTCTCTCCTGATAGTATGTCCAAAGGATATGAGATGAAGTCACAACATCCAGATAGCACTTTCTCCAAGACAAATTTTTTTACTAATAAATTTTCTTATTTGGGGCTCTAAAGTTCTTATAACAATCCATACTTCTGTTGTCTCCAACACATTTGTATGTATGTTGCTATCATCATTTTAAAAACATTTTGAGACGTTTGAGCCCTTGGTATCAGCTCCTCTTTTTATCTTCCCTCTCCCACCCTCCCACCCTCGTGGACCACTGATACATTATAAATTACTATTATTTTCATATAATACACCACCCACTATCCCCCATTTCTGTTATTTGTCTGTCTTGGGGGGCAGGGTTGGGGAGGATGGGTTATACATCTATCATGACAGTCGGTTTACCGTTTCTCTCCTATCCTACCCTCACAGCATCCCCCTACCCTCACAGCATCACTAGTCCCCTTACTGTTCCTGAGGGTTTTCCTGTCCTGGATTCCACTCTAGCCAGATTTGTAAAGTAGAACTGGGGTCTTGATAGTGGGGGTGGGGTGGGGGTGGAGAATGCATTAAAGAACAAGAGGAACGTTGTATGTTCTGTCGGTCCTGGCCTACAACCTGCCTCTCTCCTTTCCTTCTGACCTTTCCTTCTGTGAGGCACTGGCAAGACAGATTTTTTTCTTAAAAATCCATAATCTTTTCAATATTCTTTGCCAGCACTGTAATTCAAATAGGTCGATTATTCAGTTTTCTTTATTCAGTATCCAGCTTTCACAGGGACATAAGGCAAATGAAAGTACGATGGCTTTGATCAAGCGTGCTTTAGTCCTCCAGGTAACATCATTGCTTTTCAAGACTTTCAAGAGATCTTGTGCCACAAGTTTACGCAATGCAATGTGTTTGATCACTTGACAGCTGCTTCCATCAATATTAATTATGGATTTGAGCAAGAAGAAATCCTCAACAACTTCTGTCCTTTTTCTGTCAAGATGTTGCCTATTGGTCACAATTGTGAGGAATTTTCTTCTTTGTATGGAGTTGTAATCCAAATTGAAGACTGTAATCTATCCTTGATCTTCATCAGCAAGCACTTCAAGGATTACTTATTTCCAGCCAGGTTGTGTCCTCTGCATAGTAAAGGTTATTAATAAGCCAGTCATCAGTCCTGAGACCACATCCTTCTTCATATCATCCAGGTCATCTGGCTATTTGTTCAGCATACCGATGGAATAAATACAGTGAGAAGATATCACCCTCATGCCCATCCCTCCTGATTTTATTTTTTAACGTTTCATTACCATACTTATTAGTTCATGTCATATAATTGCATAGTTCAATCATAGTATGTAGATTTGTAAAACTGTCACCAAAATCAAATTTAGAGTATTTTCTTCTTTCTTGTTCTCATTTTTATTAACTCCTGCTTTCCCCCAACCTCCCCGAGAGACCATCAATCCAGTTATTTTCTCTATACACTTATCTATCTTGGATTTCAGATGGAGAAAATCATACAAACTAACAACAATAACAAAACAGCAACAATAACAAAATAAAACACAGAAAAGCCTCAATCAAAAAGAAAACAGATATTAAATATTAGAACAAATTTAAAATAAGTCAAAGGGAAATAAATGATGAGGTGTCAAATTTTAACCTAACTGCATCTGCAATAATCTGCCTTCTAAGGCACTCTGTTTCTGTGGGCTAGGGTCACAAGAGATGCTCCAGAGGCTTAATCCATATGTACTTCTCATTCGCAAATTAAAAAAAGTGAAATAGCTTTAAAAATGGGTCAAAAAGGAGATCAAATTATAAAGTTTTACATTTTAGCCAAACTCTATTTGCCTTAATCAACTTTACAGTACTGTCTGTGTGATAGCAAGACTATTCACATCTCTCCACTATGATCAGAGGGGATTCACTAGAGGTTTAATCTGTGTGTGGATCATGAAAACGGATTTCGGGCTATCACTGTCATCCCTAGCCTTGTATCAATGGATGTTCCACCTTTGGATACAAAACTTAACAATAGCAGAGTAAAACTGAGATAAACCTCAATCAAAAACAAAGCAGAAACTGTTAAAACTAGAAAAAGTTTCAGATGGAGCAAAAGGGATATGAAAGGATATGGTGTGGACTTTTAAACGAACTGCACTTGCTGTAATTCACTTTCAAGTGCATTCTGCATGCTAGCAAGTCTATTTAGATCCCTGGTCCACAGGCAGAGGGCATTCAGCAAAGGTTTAATCCACATGTGTATCCCCTCCACATTTTGTTTTTGCTGTTTTGTGTATTTTTTTCTGTATATGGAATCCAAGCTAGATAAATCTAGAGAGGCAGTAATTGGATTGATTAATGGTTTTCTGGGGGTTTAGCAGAGGAGGCTGAGGAAAATGGGGAGCTAATAGCAAGGGCAAGAAAGAAAGTGTTCTGAAACTGCTCGATTGTAATGATTGCACAAATCTTCTTGCTATGATTAAACTATTGAATTATACACTAGTCATGCGGATAATGTGCCAGTAAAATGGTTTTTAGAAGATTAAGATCTGTTGTTTGAATTAACAATAAAAATCACTTTTTGGTTCTGAAAACCCCATTTTTTCCCCCTGAGAGACAAGTGATGTAAAGGACAATCAAGTCTTAACTAAATGACTAGGAGATAAATTGCTGGCGGTGTTCTTAGTGTTAGGCCCCTGGCTCATAAAACAGGAAAACTGCCACGCTCACAATTGTTGTTATATTTGACACCATTGTGCCAGCCACTGTGTCAAACTATCTGGGGAGTCTTTCTCTTTTTCATTGATGCTCTCCTTTATCAAGTTAAATATCTTTTCCAGGGACTGGTCTCTCCTGACAGTGTGTCCAATACACATGAGATGATGTCTCATCATCCTGGCTTCTACAGAGCATTTTGGCTGTACTTTTTCCAAGACAGATTTGCTTGTTTTTCTAGCACTCCATGGTAGTATTCATGGAAAATGAATATTTCAATATTCTTTGCCAACATCATAATTCAAACGCATTCATAATTCTTCGGTCAACTTGGTCAACTTTCATATCCATGTGAGGTAATTGAAAATATCATCCTTTGGTTCAGGCACACCCTAGTTCTCAAAGTGACATCCTTGGTCATCAACATTTTAAAGAGGTTTTCTCTGTAGCAGACCTGCCTGATTCAGAGACTGTGTTCAACTGGTAAAACTGAAAATATTGGTCTGCCTCTGACAGGAGCCAGGAAGCTTTATGGATATTCAGTTCTTGTTCTTTTGTTCTGCATAATATAATATCAGGTATTTCCAGACAGGTATATTTTATTTTTGAAGTAATGAAATATTTAAATACAAACAAAGCAGAAACTAATCTCTGTTGGCACCGGAGCAACATAAATCATAAGAACTGGGTCCTCAGACAGACTGCAAGTCATGTTGTGGTAGGTTGCAACAGGATTTTATGATGTCTATGATGTGCCCATCGGGTAGCTGTACTCTGGTGGCTTTTGTGCTGCTATGCTGCTGGAAGTGATGTCACTGGTATTCCAAATGCTGAAGCCGTCACCCACAGTGAGCAGGGCTAGGAGGAGCTTCCGTGCTAAGAAGAAACTGCAAAGGGTTCGGCTCCCCATTTTGGAGGAAGGAATCATTGAAAACTTTATCATTGAAAACACTGTCTGAGAATGGGTTTTTTGTTTTTGTTTTGTTTTGTTTGGTTTGGTCAAAGGACACTAAAAATGTGATTCGTGCTTTGCAAGAAAGATGTCATCCCCGGTCATGTGAGTTAGGGAAAACCTACCAGTGTAGGGCCTTTAGGATCTTCATTTGCAGATGGAATATGACTCCAGGTAAGCAGAAACAGTTGCCAAAATCTGCTAATGATTGTAAATTGGAATATATAGAATATGAATAAAGGAAAGCTGTAAACAGTCAAAAAGGAAATGGAATGTATGAAGATTGATATCCTGAGCATTAGTTAGCTGGCATGACTGGTCTTGGCCATTCTGAATCATATGATGTACTGTGCTTGGGACAATACAATCAAGGTTGATTTTTCATTTATTTTCAAAATAGGCATTGCAAAGCCAATCATGAAGTACAATGCTATCTGTGATAGTTGTACATAGACACCCCCCCAGTCAAGGAAATCTAATCAACACAACTTTTATTTATATTTATATACCAACCAACAAAACCAATGATAAAGGCATTGAAGATTCTACGAAAGTCTTCAGTCTGAAATTGATCAAACCTGTGATCAGGATGTATTGACAATTAATATCAATTGGTATGCAAATTGATGCACTATGTAATGCTCTTATTAGCTAGCAAGATAGAGGGTGGTTCCTCTCCATGCCTGGGGAGGGGGGCAGAGGGAGGCGGAGCAGGGAGGGCTACAGGACATTGGAAGCTGTTAAAGGATAAAGGGCATGGATCGATTCAGGCCCCAAGCCAGGAGGGGCCTTACACCTCCTGTGGGCAGTACACCTGGATTGGCCCAGTCTAGAGCAGGTGAGCTTAATTCAGCCAATAAAGTCAACCAGTACCATCAACCACACCTCCCAGCCACTGGCCCCAGGAGGCTGGAACCAGGAGATGACCAACTGTCCTCTTTTCCAGCTGTTCCTCTGAGGTTTCACCTGGCTGACCCTCAGTTCTCTCTCTCTCTCTTTCTCTCTCTCTCTCTCTCTCTCTCTCTCTCTCTTCTCACCTCTCTCTTCCTCCCACTCCCCATCTGGGTTTGCCATACCATGAGGTTGCCTGTGCTCAGTTGACTGTTTAACACCTGAAACTTCTATCTTTTAGAAGCACCCATGTGGATCATGAACCAGGCTCCGGCATGAATTCTTTCTCATGCAATCCCAAGAACCAAGGAGGTATTTTTGACCTGAGGAATATAACACACACACTCTCTCTCTCTCTCGCTCTCTCTCTCTCTCTCTCTCTCTCTCTCTCTCTCTCTCTCTCTGATGATAAGGCTTTTGACATTTCAGGACTGGGAGCCAGGGGATTCATTGGAAGTTTAATCTCCATGTGAAAACTTCAAATGAATTCTGTGCTTCCACTGTCACCCATAGCCCAAACTTTCTGTTCACAATTTTTCCTTCTAATCTACAGCTGTTTGTTCTCCCAGAACTGCGTGTAATGACTTTTGTGTGGCACGGTGAGAATGCATATGTAGGTAGAATGGCTGTCTGAGAGCTGTTTGGCCTGTCCGTCCTGGGTGTGTGTTCTGAGATGGCCAGTCCCTCCATTTGGACAGTATCATTTTTACAACCTACCCCCAGGCTCACCCCCTATACACACAAACCCCTCCACTCCCAGCATAAGCTTCTACACTTAATTTACTACTAATACTAATAATGTCCATTTTAGGGGAAGGCTGTAAATGTATTTTGAGCCCAGAGAGGCACACCCATACTGTGTACATTTGCAAATGTTCCTTGAATGTTGTGATCACTGACCTCTACTATTTTAAAATCTTTGCTTCGAGAATGTATTAGGAGACAAGGCTACCATCTAAGAAGGCCCAAATTTGTAACACAAGTGTCTTAAAATATTCCATTTGCTAAATACAAGTGGCCAGGTTGATGGCTAATGGAAATTCTCAACCATTTCCACAGACTAGCAAATAAAATACTACTAATCAATTATATTCTTTTCCATTAGGGGTCCTTGAAACATTTAAACATCTTAAGGAGAAGTCACTCGAAATTGTACCTAGTTCTTTTTTCTAAATCCAGTAAATATTTTTAATGTCCAGTTTGGTCTCCATTATAACAACCAGAGCCCCATTTTTAATAATTTTTTTTAGTATACAAATCACTCAAAATAAATTTTGTGTGTTCTTTAATTTTTTCCTACCAAATTCTTGATTCATGTCACTAAGATACCAATGTTCCTTCATTCCAGTTTGTAAAACTCAGGATCTAGACCCAACATCACAATACCTAAAGAACAATCATATTTTGCTGCCTTATTCTTCCACTTAGCATAATTTTGAGGTCCATTCATGTTGCATACTTTACTACTTTATTTTCTCAGTAATAGCCAATTCTATGATTAAATGGTATCTTATTTACCCATTCATCAGTTAATGAACATTTGAATTGCCTCCATCTCTTGGCTGTTAGGAACAATATTGTTATTCACATACAAATTTTTATAGGGAAGTACCATTTTTTTGAGAAATCTACAGAAGTGAAGTTTCTGGGTGTAACTCTTTAACGTTTTGAAGAAAGACTAAACTGGTTTTCGCTGTGCCTGCACACATTTAAAATTGTCAGCAGCACTATATGAAGATTTCAATGGATTCATATCCTTCATACCACTCGCACATATTTTTTATTTTAGTTTAGTCAGTGAGTGCAACCATCAAGCCTTTATGGTTAGAAATTTTGAGCAATTTTTCTTGTGCATATTGGGTATTTTTATATCTTCTTTAGAGAAATGTCAATTAGATCTCTAGCCCATTTTTAGGGGGCATCACTGCCCCCTGGTGGTCGTGACTTTAGCCCATTTTAATTGCATTACTGTCTTTTAAATTTGAGATCTTTAAAGACTCCTGGTACAAGTGTCTTACCAGGTAACTGTAAATTTAGCATTCATTTTCAATCCTGTAGCCTATCTATTCACATTCTTCATTCATAATTTACAGCTCATATGTTTTCACTAATTTATCTCTATATGTTTTCACCATATCCATTTTATCTCATTTGTTTTGATATTTACAATTTTGTCCAATATCTAACAAAACATTGTCTATTCTAATATTATGAAGGTTTATGTCTTTTTCCATCTAAGAATTTTACATTTTTTGCTCTTCTATTTAAGTCTAAGTCCATTTAAATTTAAAAGTAGAGACAGGAGTTCATCTCCATTTTTTGAATACAGATAGCTAGGTGTCCCACTGCCAATTATTGCAGAGTCTGCTCTTTACCCATTGAATAAATGTGACACCCTTGTTAACGAAACTTCGCCATACATCTATGAGTTTATTTATGGACTGTCAATTACATTCTGTTGCTCTCTCTATCTAGCTTCATGCTGCTGCAGAGCTTTGATTGTAGCACCTTTGTAGAAAGTTTGGAAATTGTAAAATATAGGTCTTCCAACTTTGTCTTATTTTGCAAAACGGCCTTGGTGATTTTGAATCCCTTGGAAGTTTACATGATGGTGAGGATTGGAGTTTCCTTTTATGGTGGGTAATGTTTTAGAATGTATGCAGACTATACAGATCATTTGGGACAGTTTCGCCAATGAAATGAAATTAAAAGGATTTCCCCGCAAACTTGTTGATGGCCCTTGTAGATTAGTCTGTCATGTACATGGCATAACATTCCATTTATCTGTCTCTGTTTTTAGCTGTCATTGACTCACCATTTCATACTGACCTTAAGGAGAACACAATCAAACATTGCTGGATAATTTGCATATCCATGACCATTTTTGTTTGTTCTAATTATTGTAGCTCTTGTGTCCACCTCAGAGGAGATTCTCATTTCTGGTAACCAAGTCAAATGTCCCTTTCTAGTGATTAGTCATTTCTGAGACTGTTCTTGAAATAAGTATGATAATGTCTTTGCATGCTAACATCTAAGGAGCATTTTGGCAGTATGTTTAAAACTGATCATTTTTCTGGCAGTCCATGGTATATTTAATATTTGCACACCACAGTGCAAATGTGTAAAAGACATTGTAGATATCAACCTTCCCAATATTATAATACATATGTTTTGTTAGATATTAGACCAAAATTACAAGTACCAACAACAAAAAAGATAAAAATGGATATAGTTGATTCTTCTATCTTCACTTTTTATTGTCCAACTTTTGAATACTTATGAAAATATTACAAAGACCTTAATCATATGCATTGTAGTCTTCAAAGTGATTCTGATTTTGAACACTTTAAAGAGATTTTTTCTCTCCTTGTGGAAGTTTTTTACAATGTCATTGTTTGATTTCTTGATTGCTGCTCCAAGAAGAATGAAATTTTATTATTTAGATCTTTTTGAATATCAGGTTTTGTAGTGTTCAGTATGCAAATCTTTCACCCTGTGATTTAAGTATATTTTAAAGTAGATTATTTTTTGGATGCTATAGTAAACACAATTGTTTTCTTAATTTCCTTATAAAAGTTTTCATCACTGGTGCATAGAAACACATCTCCTTTGGATTGGGTGATCCTATGCTCTGTTGCATAGCTGTTTAACTTGCTTCTTTGTTGTTCTTAAGTACTGAGAAGTTGATTCTGATTCTCTGTAGCCCCAGCACAACAGAATGAAACGCTGTCCGGTCCTATTCCAACCTCATATGTATTACTCTCTCCATTTATTTTTGTAGTCACTGTACACATTATCTCCTTAAGAGGCTTTGACTTTTTCACTGACCATCTATTTTACGAAGTATGAATGACTTCTTTATTGATTGGTTTCTTCTGACAACATACTTGAAGTAAGTGAAGCAACCTCATTATCCTCTCTTCTCAAGAGCATTCTGGTGTGCTTCTTTACTCCCCCCGTCCCCCCACCCCCACCCTGAAGTCCACGGTTCTTTCAATATTCTTCTCCAATATCATGATTCAAATGCATCAATTCTACATCAGACTTCCTTATTCATTGGCCCACTTTTGTATGCATGAGGCAATTGAAAATATCCTAGCTTACTTTATGTGCTCCTTGGTCTTCAAATTGACCTCTTTGCTTTTTCAAAGCCAAGTTATGTAGTTTGCAGCATATTTACCCAGTGCAGTATGCCATCTGATTTCTTGACTCCTGCTTCCATTCAGGTTGATTGTGAATACACTAAAATTAAATCCCTACCAACTTCAATCTTTATTCTGTTTATCATGATATTTACTGTTCCAGTTGTGAGAATTTTTTTTTTGCTCTGGGTTATGGTAAAATGAATACCAAAGACTGTAGGTAGTCTTTGATTATCATAACTCAGTGCATAGTTCAGATTGTTAATGAGTTGGCCTTCCTTTAATCCTGATGCCATATTCCTTTTGCTTATACTCTGCTTCTTGAATTATTTGTTCACCAACAGATTGCATAAGTATACTGAAAGGAGGCAACCTCGATACACAACTCTTCTGATTTTAAACCACACCACAGCTTTACTAGTTCTGTTTTACTACTGCCTCATAGTCTATGTTTAAGTTCTGCAGGAACACAACAAACTGTTGTTCAGTTCCTAATCTTACCAAATAGCAATCCTAGTTTGTTATGATTCACGCAATCAAGGGCCTTTGCATTACCATTAAAATATAAGTAACCATTTTCCTGGTATTTTCTGCTTTCAGCCAAGATCTATTTAGAGCAGCAGCGATGCCCTTCATTTCACATACTCTTCTGAATTCAGGTTGAGTCTCTCGCAGTTCCTTGCACTGCTGTATTGAATTATCTTAAAGTTAACTCTTTACTTGCATGTAATATTGATAATATTGTTCAATAATTCCAGTAGTCCGCTATCGCCACTCTAATCTTTAATATCTTCCTTATGCTCGTGTGGTGTTTTGTTTGCTCATTTTACTTACTCCCACGTGTCCTGAGGTGATATTGATTTGAGATCTTTCTCTTTTTTTAAAACTAGCTATTTACAAGTCGTAGGAGAAAGAAGAGGCTTTCTATTCTTGCAAAGTGTTAAAGTCTTAGGAACTCACAGGAGCGTGTCTATCCTCTCCTACACAGTCCCCTGAGTTGGTTTGTAGTGTGTCGAGGTAATTTGTCCTGATAGCGTTGTGGTTAGCCATTCAGCAGTCAGTTGTTGCACTGTGGGAGAAAGATTTGAGCATCTCTCTCCTTTATGATCCCAACCTTGGGAATTCTATGTGCCATTCTGCTTTGCTTTCCATGTTTGATGTGTGTCAGAATTGTCCGGGAGTTTTTTGGGTTTTCTTTCTTTTTTTGCTTTTAAAATGTTCAACTGGGTACATATTTTACATGCCCTACTATTTTAATGTCATGTTTCTGTTTGTATTCATGTCAAATGTTTTCTAGTTCTCTCAGTTATTTCTTCTCTGACCCCTCTTTTGCTCAATAATAGGTTGCTATACTTGCATCGATTTGTGAATTTTCCAGTTTTCCGTCTATTTCTAGTTTATTATTATTTCTAGCTGTATTCCTTCGGGTTTGGGGAAGGGGATTTATATAAATTCAGCCTGCTAAATTTTATTCCTACTATGTATCTGTGATCTACAATGTGTTCTCTGCTGGGAAATGACGTACAATGGCGAAGAAGTTACATTTCGGCTCTAGTGGGTAGCCCGGGTGCTCTGTCCACGTGTGCTAGACTAGCAAGTTTCTCTCTGCACTGATCTCCTGCCTCATCGCCCTACGCATTGTTGAGCATTTAGTACTGAAGCCTCCTCCAACTCTTCATGTCAAAGTAAGTGCCTATTTGACCTTTCAGTTCTGCCAAAATTTGCTTCCCACTTTGGGGACTTTGTTATTAGTGCACATATGTTTATAATTTTCATTTAATGAACTGGCCTTCTGATCAATATATAATTGCTTTATTTTTCTTTTGTAAAAGTTTAACTTCACTTTTGGACTACAAGGTGGACTATAGATGCCCTGCTTACGCATTTGGGCTGTAATCGACAGGTTCAGCATGTCGAAACCACCAGCACTGGACCTGAGAAAGAGGAGGCTCTTTTACTCCCCCTGACAGTTACCGTCTCTGAAACACGGGGCTCAGAAGTTTTAGCCTGCCCTGCAGAGCCGCTATGTGCCAACACGGACTCGATGGCAACAAGTGCTATTATGTCTGCTACGACCTGTATCGTTTTTGGTTACTATTTGTTTGGAATATTTGTTCCATCCTTTCATGTCAACCCATTTCTATCTTTGTGACTAACGTGAAGGTTAGGAAAACAGCATGATTGTGTCTTTTTCTCAATCCCTGCTTCCAGTGTCTGCCGTTGGGGAGAGGTTAATTCCAGCTACAGTAAAAGTAACGATTGATTAAGAGAGTCTTGCTTACTATTTTCCTGTTTCTTTCTGTAGATGTTTGCTACTCAACTCCTCCATTGTGGCCTTCCTTTTTGTGTATTTAATTTTTTTGTAGTGTGCTAGCTTCACTCTTTTATCATTTTCTCTCATTATATATATATATATATATATATTTTTTTTTTTTTTGGGTGGGGGGAGGCATCACTGCTCTCCGGCGGTGGGAGTAGGAGGCCCAGCTCCACTGCTAGAATTGAACCTCCGTCCCAGTGGACTGCAGTCCCGCGCACAACCACTACGTCACCGGGGCTCAGCCCTCTCTTATTATATTTTAAAAATATTCTCTTAGTAATTGCCATGAGTTTAAAATTAGTGCCCTAAATGTTTAGTGATCCTTGGTTTTATACCAAATTAGATTCATTTATGTTAAAAATAGATTTTGCTCCTATATAGTACATCTCCCTTTATTTGCTATTGTCCCAAATAGTTTTGTACATTGTATGTTCATTAATATATATATATATATATATATATCCATTAGTATAATTGTATGTATTTTCCATTTTAAATCAAATAGGAAAGAAACACAGGAGCTAAAAGTCCAAAGAATAGTATCACTGGTTTTTATATTTGCTCACTTTGCCCTTTATTGATGTTCTTAATTTCTTTAAATGCTTTGAGTTTTTGCCTACTGTTCATTCGTTTCAGCTTATTATTTCCATATATATTGTAAGGTAGATATTGGGGGTGGGGCACACTTCAAAGATTCATGGAAAATGTTTATTATCTTTTAATTCCATTTATCAGTGAGTTTCTAGAGGTCGCCTAGTAGCAAACACTAGTAGCAAATTTCCTCCATTTTTGTTTTCTGGGCATGCCTTTACTTCGCATTAATTTTTAAAAATCGTTTTTTATTGTAAATTAGGTGAGAGTTTATGTTTCAGGCAATCAACTTTGTATTCCACAGTTTAAACTATGAATGAGCCCCCCAATAGATAACTTTTAGCTGATCCGTGATTTTTCTTAGACCTTGTATGGAGTACTATCCTCCATTTCCCTGAAGCTGACAAGCCTTGCCCACTGCTTTAGCTTCCCTTCCCTAGTCTCCATCACTGTGCAATCTCCAACATTTACTTCGTCTTGCATTTTCCCTCTTCGATCATCGGTTTCATATAATTGTTGTCATTTTCTAATTGGCTAATTTCACTTAACAGAATGTCTTCCCGGCCCAACCATGCCACAATGTACTTCATGGTTTTACTATTGTATTGTATCAATGCATAATAGTCTATTACACGTACGTACCAAAGTTTCTCCACTATGGGCATTTAGGGAGTTTCTGTTTTTCTTGCTATTGAACAAATGCTTTGAGATAAGGCACAATGTTTTTCCCTGTTAACCCGAAGAAGATTCCTTGCAATAGTAAACCAAATTACAGTCATAATAGTATGCCACAAGTGAGAGAAATTTTACGTTGCTTGTTTAAAATTTTTATTGTAAAGTAAGTGGGTGTTAGATTTCAGCTCATCAATTCAACCAGTTACACTAATTATCAAACTCTTCACCATATTTTCCCTTCACCCACAGTAACATAGGTTTATCTTGGAGTCTAATTCTTCACCTTCCTTCCCGCTCCCTCCCAATCCTGGGAACCACAAAGTCTGTTTCTTTGGTTGTAAACAACTTTACCTTGATCTTCTTTCCCAACAGTGGTCTCATATGACATTTATCCTTCTGTGACTCATTCCATATAATGTTCTCCAAGTCTTCCTTGTCATAATAGACGTCACCATTTCATGATTAGACTTTAGTGATTACAGTGCATTCCATTGTGTGAATTCACTAAAATTAATTCACCCATTCTTTCACTGAGGAAGTTGTCTCAATTTTCTCGCTATTGGGAACAGAACCATAATGAATATGGGTGCACATATATCTTTTCTTTCCATAACACTTACTTCTTTAGGGATTTCTGGGCCATATGATATTTCTATTTCCAGTTGTTCATATGGTATTTCTATTCCCAGAAAGCAGCATACCATTTTTACAGTTGCCATTTTTACAGTCCCACCAGAAGTGTGTGAGGGTTTCAATCTCTCCATATGCTCCCTCTCCGGCATTTGGTGCTTTGAACTTTGCTATAAATGCTACTGTATGATGGTGTTTCATGGTTTTTTAATATACATTATTCAGATGGCTAGTGGTCACAAGAATTTCCTCATATTTATAGGTCAACTGGATGTCTTCTTTGCCAAACTGTTCAATGTCTAATTTCAACTCCCACTTTTATTGGACTTTGTTGATTTCTATTGGATAAGACTTCGTTAAAAAAAAGACTTTGTTGAGAAATTTTGCATTCATATGCGTGTGCTAGAAGTGAGAAGGACTTGAAGCACTTGCTGATGAAGAGCGAGGGTCACAGCCTTCGGTGTGAATTACAACTCCATGTGAAGAAAACAAATCTTTGCAACTGGACCTATTGAGGTAACATCATGGTAAAGTAATCAAAGATGGACATTGTCAATGATTTTTTTTCTCGCTTGGATCCACAATAAATGCTCATGAAAGCAGCAGTCAGTGGATCAAATGGCATTCTGTATTGAAAAAAGCTCCTGCATAAGACTTCCTTAAAGTGTTATAAAAAAACAAACAAACACCAAGCACGTTATTTGAGGACTAAGGAGAACCAGGCTATTTTCATTTACCTCATATGAATGTAAAACTTAATTAAGGAAGACCAAATAAGAATGGGTTCATTTGGACTATAGTACTAGTTAAGAATATAGAGGACAGCATGGACACTAAAAACAAGCAAATCTATCTTGGAAGAAGCACGGCCAGATGCTCGTTAGAAGCAAGGGTGGTGAGACTTCATCTCACATACTATGGACATGTTATCAGGAGGGATCAATCCCTGGAAAAAGACATCATACTTGGTAGCATAGAAGGGCAACAGAAAAAAAGAGGAAGAGCTTCATGAGATGAATTGACACAGTGGCTGAAACAATGGACTCAAACAATGAAAGTTGTGAAAGGGCAGAGGACTGAGCAGTGTTTCCTTCTAATGTTTGAAGAGTCACTATGGTCAGAAAGGACCCACCACACCAAAGAGCTGTATGGTTATCAGGGACATTAGTCTGGAGTTGGATATTCTAGTAATATCCAACTGGTTTAAGTATCTGGGTTTTATTCTGTTCATAATATGATTTTGAATTCTTGTCATCGGCAATAACTCTTCTCTGAATTTTTAGTAGAATTCATCTATTCCATGACTTGTTTTCTTTAGACTTTTTAAACTTGATTCTTTGTTGTTATTGTTATGGGTTTTCTGAGATTCTCTACATCAGTTTATGTTAAGTTAATTAGATAATATGCTTCTGGAAAGTTGTCCATCTCCTCTAGGATTTCAAATTTATTGGAATACTTCTTTCATAGTATTGTGTATTACCTTCTTTTATTTCATTTAAGTCTGTTGTGATATCACACCTATCATTTTATTATTTTCAAGATTTGCATCTTCTGTACATCTGTGAGTTTTTCTAGTAGTTTGTCAATTTTGTTAATCTTTTTAAAGAGATAACTTGCTTTGATAATTTTTTTTCTGTTTTCTGATCCATCTATTTTTACTCTAGTCTTTATTATTTCTTTTCTTCTGGTTGCTAACGGTTTGTTTTGTTCCTCTTGGTCTAACTGTTGAAGATGTTGGTTTAAAGTATTGATTTTGGTAATCCCTTCCAGTTTTTTGTTTATGTGTATTACTATAAATTGCCTTTTGCTGTGTACTATTTTTTGTGTGTCCACAAAGTTTGGGTATTTGTTGTGCTGTGTCTTTATCTTTTGCTTCAAGAAGTCTTTGTTTTTGTTTTAAATTTTGGAGATTCCATAATTTGGCATGTATGCATCAAAGACTGTAAATCATTTCTAGCATGCATAAAACATTTTAGATGATCTATATTCCATACATTTACATTTATAATACAATCTTTTCATTTCAGATCTATGTACATTAATACTAATCTTCTTGATTTCCCACTTATAATTATCCTGCTACTCCAATCATAGAACTCTCCTTTCTTAAAATTATTGTTAGGCCTGAGGAATTGATACCAAAAAAGAGAGAAATATGCATTTTTAAAGTGACTCTATTTTGTTTCAGATCTCCAAAAAAGACTTAAAGTTTTGTCCTCAGTCAGAATGGATATGAGGCTGCTGCTTCTTCTTTTTTAAAAGAAGCCAGCAGGCTCCTCTTCCTTGTTTTTTTTTTTTTTTTTTGGTTTTGTTTTTTTTGGGGGGGGGCATCACTGCCCTCTGGTGGGAGTGGGAGGCCTAGCCTTGCTCCTGGAGAGCTGCTGTTGAATTTGAACCGCCAAGCCAGTGAGCCACAGTCCTGCACTCAACCACTACACCACCAAGGGTTGTTCTTAAGAGAAAAAGATGTGTTAGAGAAAAATGTGGTACAGAAAAATGATCCTACAAAATCAGAGCGCTTTCAGAGCAAAAAAAGTCCTTCCTCTTGAACCTCCACATGACCTTTTCAAGAAGAGAGGCTTTACTCCATGATATCCTTTTATAAAGTCCAACTGACACCTTAAAATAAGAAAGTTATGTATAGGGGAGCATGACCAAGCTTTAATTTGTGATGGAGAGGATCATTTTCCATTTGATCTATTCAAGTAAGATTTAGCACAGGGCAAGAAAAGGGCATCTAGAAAATTGATTCTGGAAGTTCTTTGGTAGATGCCGAAGGTTGCACAATGACAGGATGGCCAAATGCCATAGTTCTTACTATCATACTTGGTACTATGAAAATTGTTTTGGATGAAGAACTTTTTAATTACATATAATGAGTACTTGTCATTCAATGAGCTCTTACTTGGGTAGGAGTGTGCAGTTATGACTTTCAGTTCTTACTGAAGCACAAAGTTTATTTTAACAGATGCTAGGCCTTTTCAAGTCTTTGTTTCTTTATCTAGAAACCCAGTAATTTGGATTAAAGCAACTGTGCTTTTTTTACACTTCTAAAATTTTGTTATTTATATGACAGCATCCCAAAACATCCTGAGTAAAGTAACAATTATTTATATTGCATTGCTATTGGTCACATGTAGATGCATAGTTTGGGCAGTAGTAACATAATACCAATTTTACCATAGTACTAATGTAGATATTTTTAGTATGGTGAATTTGATCTTTTCTCGATGCTTCCTGCACCAATATGTTACCTTTCTTTCTACCGCCAGCAGAATTGTAGTGTGTCACAGTGAAGGCTTAATTTTTTTAACCAAAATTTGGTTAAAGTGATAAATGTAATCTTGAAGTCATTTTACTTTAATTATCCTTCGCTGAATGCTGTGTGTACTGTATTCACTGTACTGTTTCTAATTTTAGATTATTCAACATGGGATTACTTAGTATACATGCATGGCATTGACACAGGTGAGGCAACTTGCAACTGCTCTTAAAGGGATCGCATGACAAAATCCTGGATAAAGCAAGAGAGAAATGTGGAAGTAACCCTCAAACTACAATTTCAAAAAGGGAAA
>PVJH01038734.1:0-16951 GCA_004026705.1 Nesogale talazaci | reverse complement strand
TAGAGCAAGCTCCTGGTCCAACTCCTACTTGCAAAAACACATTTAATATAGTATCCTCAGATAGAGGACCTATCAGATATTAAACTGATAAGAACAGATACTGCACTTGACCTTAGCCAAAAGGCCGAGAAGCGGTGGTGTATTTCCCTTTTATATACCAGTTTGCTAAAATCTTAAGAATGCTTGCATTTCTGCAATTTTCTTGTAATGTCGCTTTTGGTCATCACTAATGTCATCTTTGGGTTTTAGACAGCATCATAGGAGGAATAAAGGAATAGCTTTGCTTCTTCAATTTCTGGAAGAGTGCCTAAAAGATTGGCTGCACGTCTTCCTTAAATATGTGGTAGAATTTCAGTCAAGCTAGTTGGGAAACGTTTTAATTATAAATTCATTTTTTTAAGAGTAGACTTAAATAAAATGACCAAGGTATATAATAATGATGATTGTAATAATAATCCTTAATTCAGCTGATCTATTTCTTCTTGGAGAGAGAAAGAGATGGCTGGTTGCTCTTGTAGTGATTAACCGCGTCAAAAACTCTGCAATTTTACTCAGTCCTTACAGAATGGCCAGAATGGCCTCGATGACAGTGAATAGTATTTATTCTCTAAAAGAATTTTGTTTTAAAGAAATTGCCCACTAAATCTAAGTTTTCAAAGGCATTTCCTCTTCTTGACATATAATCCATACACCATAAGAGTCACTTAGGATGGGTTGAGCCCCAGTGGTGTAGTGGTTGAGTGCGGGACTGCAGCCCACTGGCTTGGCAGTTCAAATCCAGCAGCAGCTCTCCAGGAACAAGGCTGTTCCTCCCACTCCCACCAGAGGGCAGTGATGCAAAAAAAAAAAGATTTACTTAGGAATATAACTCAGAAGATAATAGTATATTCACAGAGTTGTGATCACCATGAGCTACTGTGTCGGGCAGGGTTCTTTTAGAGAAATAAAACCAGGACACTAGTAATTCTCTTTATATATTTATATATAGAGAAAAGTATATAAGATAAGAAAGAAACAGTTAACGATCTATAAAGCAGTACAGATTGCTCGGTGCAACTCACTTGCGTGAAACAGCTAGAAGACCAGCAGTCCTTCAAGTCTTGAGGGCCACTGATTAGTCCTCTGTAGAGCAATCCAGGCTATCTGGTCACAGGCAGCAAACAGCAGAGCAGGTCACCAACAGTCAGCCAGATGACAGAGTCCGACAATCCCTAGCTCAAGAGATGTATATTCCAGGAGCATGGCAAAGTAGGGCTTGAAGGAACCTCAGGTCACAGAGACACAGTCCACAGATTAGGTGTCCCACCGGTAGTGTTGCTTGGAGGTCGAGGCACAGGACGAACAAGGCAGCTCTCTGGTCTGAAGATCGGAACGCAAGAGAGGAGGGGCGGGGCTCGCCAAGCCTTTTCTATCTCCGCCCTTCAATTGACTGTGTGTGTTCATTGGCCATGTCGTCATAACAGACCTACCTATGGTCTTTGGCCATGTTGGCACCACAGGCTTATCTATTACAGCTACTTCAGAGCATTTTCATCAACTCCAAGAGAAACCCTGTGCTCATTGGCTTCTCCCTTTCCCTCAGTCACAGGCAACCACTAATCTCCTCCCTATCTCTGTTGATGTTCCCATCCTAGACATTTCACATAACCAGAGTCATGCAGTAGGTGATAGGGTCTTTTGGGCCTGGCATCTTTTGTCATGCCGTCAAAGTTCATTCATGTTGCAGCATCTATCAGCACTTCCTTCTGCTTATGACTGAATAGTATTCCATTGTATGGATACGCCACATTTGTGGATCCATTTGCCAGCGATAGAGGATACTTTGGGTTCTTCTGAGTAATGCCACGATGAATATTTGTACAGAAGTCTTGGTGTAGACATTCATCTTTAGTTCTCTTGGGTCTATATCTAGCAGTGGCATTGCTGGGTTACATAATGGCTATTTTTCTCTTTTTCAGAAAGTGCTCAACCAACTCCCAAAGAGACAGCAAATCCCCAGAGCAATATGTGAAGGTTCAAACTTCTCCACTTCTTCCCCAACACTTGTCCTTGTTTTTCACTCGATCCATCCTCCTGAGTGTGACTCCATGTCTCGCAGGGTAGAATTGTTCTGTTGGGTTTTCTTCCCTGTAAGCTTTATGGAAACAGATCACCAGGCCCTTTGTCCAGGGCACTTCCGGGTGGAGTTGAACCACAAACTTCAGACTGATAGCCTAGTACAAACCTCCTGCACCCTCCTGTGGCCACGAGGCAGGAGGCCTGGTGGTGTGGTGGCCACACAGTGGGTTGCTGACCGCAAGGTTGGCAGTTTGAAATCACCAGCGGTTCTGCGGGAGAAAGGCGGGCCATTCATTCTACTCGTGTAAACAGTTACCGTCTTGGAAGCTCACAGGGGCAGTTCTGTTCTTGTTGGCTGTGAGTGGGCATTGCCTCGATGGCAGTGAGCTTTCTATTTTATTTGTGTGAGTGACCAGCAGCTGGACTTGGACTCTAGGTAGTGGGAGTTTGGGGCTGTTTTGTCTGTGCAGTGAGTGTGCAGTACTGTAGTGTGCTCGTTGTAGTTCTAGTGACGAATGGTGGTGAGCCATCTTCGCATGTGCTTGTTGGTCTTCTTTGGAGAAGTGTCTATTCAGATCCTTTGTCCACTTTCAAATCAGGTTATCTCTTCAGTATTGCCCTATAGAGTAAGCGTTTATTCTGGATATGTCACATTTCAGACAAGCAATGCAAATATTTTCTCTCATTATGTGGATTCACTTTTCACTTCTTCCCCCTGATAATTTTATTGAACTATTGATCACATCCGCTTCCATATTCAGTTATATTTAAAAAGAGTTGTATAAGGCTGAGCCCCAGTGGCGTAGTGGTTGTGCGCGGGACTGCGGCCCACTGGGACGGAGATTCAATTCCAGCAGTGGGGCTGGGCCTCCTACTCCCACCACCGAGAGCAGTGATGCCCCCCCCCCCAAAAAAAATAAAAAGAGTTGTATACACATCACCACAGTAAATTTTAGAGCATCCCCCCTCCTATATTCATTCTTTGCTCTTCATTTCTCTCTAACCACCCCACCTGATCCCTGATATTTCTTATAATTCATATAATTGCCTCCATACATCCATCCACCCTGTGCTTTATATACTGGACAATCTATCCAATTTTTTGAAACCAACAGCAAATATATGCTAAAAGAGAGAAAAGACCATCAGCAAGGTCAAACTAAGCAAGAGTACAAAGTACATTGTGTTAGTCCAGCTAGACTAGAGAAACAAATTCATAAACACACATATGGATATAAGGGAAAGACTTATATACAAGAGGAATGAGAAAGCATCCCAACCCAGTCCAGTCCAAGGTCATAAGTCCGATATTAGCCCATATGTCTGATACCAGTCTATAAAGTCTCCTTCCGACTCACGAAGCACGTGCAATGACACCAGCACAATCACAGGGCAGTGGGTGCAGAGTCTTGTGTATACAGGGGCAGTAGAAGCATCCAGGTGCTGGCAGGGGTCTCCCCATGGTTTCTTGTTTCCAGGGTTCAGGGTCCATCAGCAGTATCCAGTGGTGGTAGAAGCATCTCAGTACTTGCAGGGGTCTCCCTGTGGCCTCCCAAGCATCTCAACACTGGTAGGAGTCTCCATGAGGCTTCTCCAGCCCCAGAGGTTTGCTTCCATGTGGCTTCTGCTCTGGCTCCTCCAGTCTCCAGGACTCAGGGTCTATATCATACTGCCATGTTGTCTTGTGGGTAGACCGTCTTCAAGAGACTGAGTCAAGTTTCTCTCCTCCAATTGGCAGATACCAGAAGACTTCCCAGAATTCTCAGGAGAAAGGCATGCCCATACATAGGCCTCATTAACTATCTCCAGATTGACAGGCTAGACTCCACCCCTACACTCCCAGTGCTGAAATTAACACAGATCAGTGTCTGCCACATACATCAAGAAAGAAAGCGCAGGAAATATTGAAAACCAGATGAATAAAAAATGGATCAAGAGGGAGAGTTTATGACCAGGTACCACAATATAACCAAATTCCATCAGGCATAATCAAGTTTACAATAGTCTCTGTCTAATAGCATGGTTATTCACACCTCTTGACTATGGCCAAAGAGGACCCAGCAGAGACTACTACTACACAGGGCCCCTGCAGATTGATTTGGACCCCCCAATGCCATCCTAAGCCTTCTGGAAATAGGGAGCTCACAATTTAAGCTCTGATACTTTTTCTTCCTTCGGTTTTGGATTTTGTTATTCATCATCCTTGGATCACACAGGTTGGTGTGTTTCTTCCATGTGGACTTAATTGATGTCTCACTTAGATGGTTGCTTATTTGAAGACAAGCCTTTTAAGACCTCAGACAATATTCTTTTTTTAAAAATTTTATTGGGGGCTCTTACAGTTACTACACCATTCAGTACATCATTGGTATCAAGCACATTTGCACACATGTTTCCACATACATTTTCCAACATTTTCCACTTGAGCCTTGGTACAAGCTCCTCTTTAAAAAAAAAAGACTCCCCTTTCCCCTCCCCCCCTTTTATTTAATGAATCATTTTATTGGGGGACCCATACAACTCTCATCACAATCCTTAATAACCTCAGTTGTATGCAGGCCACTTTTACACACCCATTGCCATCATCACTCTCAAAACATTCTCCCCCATTATCAGTTCCTCCCCCACTTCCCCTTGAACCCTTAGTAATTTACAAATTATTTTTTCATCCTGTACACTGTACAATGTGTCCCAACACTATTCTTTTTGATAGCCAGGCACCATCTGCTTTCTTCACCAGACTCTGTTGTAGCACTCAATTGCTTCACACGATCTCCTCATGAGGTCAAGGCTCAAGGAGGACCATGCCATTACAAGCTAATTGTTTTGGGATTGGGGCTAGAATTAAGTGGGAGCCCCAAATTCAATCAGTTGTCTGTGGATTGTGTCTTTTTATCTTCTTGACGGGTGTCCTTTGAAACACAGAAGTTTTCCATTTTGATGAAGTCAAGTTTACTTAATTTTGATTAGCATCTATTAGAATCATTTTCCGTTTATGGAGAATTGTTTTATTACCCAGGGTAAGGTCTATGTCTATCAATGATAAACGTCCACTTGAAGAGAATTCAGCTTGGGGGTAGAATATTCTATTAATGCCAGCTAGAGCAAGTTAGTTAATGATTTCTGTGGCAAATTACATAATGGTCCCCTCAACGGTATTGCTCTTTGAATTCCCAGAACCTGCAAAAAGGGACTTTGCAGTTCTAATTTAGTTAAAGGTCTTGAGATGGTAAGATTAGCCAGAATAGTACAGGTTGAGGCCAATAAAATAAAAAAAAAGAAACAGCTGGGCCTCCTAGGGCAGTGATGCGCACAAAAAAAAAAAGTCAAAAAAATAGAAACAGAAGGAGATTCGGCTACAAAAGTTCAGCCAATATAATAAAAGAAATAGAAACAGAAAGGGATTTGACTACAAACGTTCAAAATAATGCAGCAAGAGAAAGCCTTGGGGGCTGAGCCCCGGTGTGTAGTGGTTGTGTGCGGGACTGTGACCCACTGGGTTGGCGGTTCAAATCCAGCAACAGCTCTCCAGGAGCAAGGCTGGGCCTCCTACTCCCACCAGAGGGCAGTGATGCACCCCCCAAAAGAGAAAGCCTTGGAAAGATAAAGACACAAGAGCCAAGCAATGCAGACTATCTCTAGAAGCTAGAGTACCCAAGTGTCCAGAGGAAACCCAGCCCCACAGACACCACGATAAAGCACAGCACTCTTGAGAGAGGGAATTACTAGGGTAAAGAGGGTAGTAAAAGAAGCTAGGTTTCACTAAAAATATCTCGATTTTCTATGTGCCTCTAAAGTTACATATTTTATGTTATTTTAAAAATTAAAAAAATAATCCTGAAGAGCAGAAATAAAAATAAAACAAATGGGCCTATTGAATCAGTGCCATTAATGCTCAGAGAACTATTTCAAGTGACATCAAATCACAGTAATTAAAAAAAATTAGCAGTTTTATTTTCATATTATTCACATATACAATTCAGTGACTTCAGCACATCGGAAAGAGTTGTACCATCGTTGCCACAATCAATTTTAGAACATTATCTTCATTTTTGTATTTATTATTATTAGCACCTCAATTCCCCCCAACTTTCCTTACCATAGTAACCCTGGGAAGCTATTAATCCAGTTACTGTCCCTGTAGAGTTACCTATCCTGGATCTCATATAAAGAAAATACACTCCCCCCCCCCCAAAAAAAAAATAAAATAAAGCCAACCCAACAACAATGACAAAGTAAAACAGAGGGGAAATGTCAATAGAAAAGAAAGCAGGACTGGGCTGAGCCCCGGTGGCGCAGTGGTTGTGTGCGGGACTGTGGCCCACAGGGTTGGCAGCTCAAATCCAGCAGCAACTCTCCAGGGGCAAGGCTGGGCCTCCTGCTCCCACCAGAGGGAAGTGATGCCCCCCCCCCCACAAAAAAAAAAAAGACAGAAAGAAAGCAGGATGGATTGGAAGGGAGATCAAGTGTTAAATTTTAGACTAACTATAGCTGCAGAATTTTCTTTCCAATACACTGTCTGATAGCAACTTGATTGGTCACTGTTCTGGCCAACCAATGACCAGAGGCTTACTCCCTATAAGTGGCTATGCACATGGGTTTGGGGTTACCACTATCATCCATAACAAATCACATTAACTTGAATGCACAACCCTAAGGAAATAGAGTAATGGATTCTAAGAACAACAACAACAAAACCGGAAGAGTCTTAAAACCATTTTCAGTGATTAGGTTGTTGATGTTGGCATTGTTTTTCAGTTTTGTGCATATTGTGGGATTAAAAAAATGAGTAATTATGGGCTGAGCCCCAGTGGCGTAAGTGGTTGAGTGCGGAACTGCAGCCCGCAGGCTTGGCGGTTCAAATCCAGTGGCGGCTGGGTTGCGCCCACGACCGCCAGATGCCCACCAAAAATAAATAAATAAATAAAAATAAAATTAAAAATGAATAATTAGGTTGCTGCTCTGGAGGAAGGCTTTCCCTGTTCGCTCCAGAGGAAGGTCTTTTTTGAGCTTCTGGTCCTGAGTGATTGTCATGTGACTTGGTATCTTGTCTTCCCTCATCTCTGCTTGCTGGCTTGTTTGTCTAATCTTTTATATCTCAAAAAAGATTGACTCAAGACAAACTCCTCACTAATCTTATTGCATTAACACAGACATAGGAACCATCTGAAAGAGATGATCACCACCCAAACCCATCAACGATGCTGAAATCAATGGCTCTATAAAGATTCAAAAAAAGAAAAGAAAAATGTTCATCTGAGCCCTGGTGGCCTTGTGGTTGTGTGTGGAACTGCACAAATCCAGCAGCAGCTTTCCAGGAGCAAGGCTGGGCTTCCTGCTCCCACGGGGGCAGTGATGCCACAAAAACAAAAAAGAAGAAGAAGAAAGAAAAAGGCTCATTTCCCCCCACCCTGAACACTGTGAAGAGAGCCATTTTTATTATTTTGAAAATGATTAGGTACAGGGAAAGAACCAACCATTTAACATGCCTTTCTAGGAAAAAAGGGTATTCTGGGTATCTGAATAGTTGATAACATGACCCTTCATTTTATAGTCAAAATTCTAGTCAATAGAGAGAGAAGGAATTAAAGAACTGGAATGTCACCATTAAAGGGTACTACAGTAACCATTAATGGGTGCTGACATCACAAAAAGAGATTAACAAAATACCTCTGAAGTATTTTTGCTCAGAAACACCTGCCCCAAATCTGACCAAATTTGAAAGGCTAATTACCGATTTACAGCAAATTCAAGGGACAGAACAGCATGCTGAATGACATCACAGAGATGCAATCTGCACAATTAAGTCTGTGGGAAATTCTCTAGGACTGAAATATAGAAAACAGAAAAAAAATGTAGCACAAAAAGTTTAAAATTTGCAAGGTAGAGAGAAAGGGGAGGGAAGGGATATGGATGGGAAAACTAAATTCAAGGACATTTAAGAGACATATTAATGCATTGCAATCTATGGATCTTAGTTGAATCCTGACTTGGGAAAAAATTAGATATATGTTTATGAGACATGTGAGAGTACTTGAGTACGATGGGATATTTGTTATTAAGAAATTGGTAATGATTTTTTTGGTGTCATTCGTTGCAATTGAAATCATATAATGCTTGGGATTTTCTTCCAAGGACTCTTGAAGATTAAATAAGGTTGGTCATGAATTATTAAGCACCCACACTGGGTTATGCATATACCACACTTTATTAAAAACAAAAAACGTTCGGAAGTCTTTTTAGGCTGGCCTGACTAGAGAAACAAAGTCAGAGACACTCAAATATGTATAAGCAAGAGCTTTATGTCAAGAAGTAATTATATACCAAAAAAAAAAAAATTCCAGCCCAGTCTCGATCAAGTCCATGAATCCCTCTTTAGGCTCACGTAGCCACAGGCAATGGCGCAGAATGCAAGAAGATCACAGGCCAGGGGGTGCAAAGTCCTGCCGACCCAATGGCGGTGCACGCATCTGCACGGCTCAGGCTGCCCTCAGCATTGACAGACGTGCCTTGTCAACAGGAAGGTGAAGGGAGAGAAAGAGGGGAGAGGTTCTCCGGACCCTCCTTCTGAGAAGGTTATGCCCTCCAGGAGGTACCATCAGCTGTGACCCGATTGAGAGGGCTGGACGCCCCCTTTTCACTCTAGTTATCAAATTGACACTGGATTAGGTAGCTGCCACAAAAGTGTCCTTTCCTTCTTGCAAAATATATTTTTATTTATTGTGTTAGGATTAAAGAAATACTTTGGGGGGGGTTTAATATATATATATAGTGGGATATACCCTTATCAAACAATTTTTAAAAGTACATTTCAATAACATTGCTTCCATTCTTCCAGTTTTGTCACCGTTCAGGCTATGTCTACCTGGGTTGTTTCACCACCATTGCCCATACCTCTACCCCAGCCCTGGGGAGGAGTTGGGCTGCTAAGAGCACCACCTGATTCCCAGGAGAAGGATGGGGCTCCCTACTCCGTTCAAGATTTTCCAAAATGCATGGGGGGGCAGTTCTTTTCTGTCTTCTAGGGTAGCTAGAAGTAGTCAGAATTGACTAGACAGCAGTTGAGTTCATTGCCTGTGAGTGATGTCACCTGTTTTGAGAAACTTCTCACCTATTGAATAAGTTTATCTCAGCTAACTAATTATTTAAAGAAGGGGAGCAGAGTGCTCAGGCCAACTATTGATTCCTGCTTAAGCTTAACTGTTCAGTGTAAAGATGATTTCAGGGGATAGTTTCCATTCAAGGTTTACATAGATTTTCTCAGGGCACTAGCTCCAAGGGTCCCTCCAGTCTCCGTGGATCCTGGGAGAATTTGAAATCCTTTTCCACCTCCTTTTCTTTCATCGGGACTCGTCTGGTGCGTCACTGACCAAAGCATTCTGCAGCAACACCTGAGCACCGTAGTTCCTGTCAGCTGACAGAGAAGATGGTCATTTGCGCAGGCAGTGAGACTTGCTGCCCACGTCCTCCTCTGATTCCTGAGTCTTCACTTTGCTGTTCCACGGGAATAGATATCAGTTGGCTCTTGGATGACTGCTGGCATGCTCTGAAGATCCCAGGCTTACTCTACTTTAAAAACCATTTTAGGCCAATTGACCGGATAATCCCATGAAGCCATGACCCTCACTGGAAATGTCCTCCTTGGAAAAAAAAAAAAGAAAGAAAGAAAATGCCAAGTATTTGTGAGCAGTGCTCTGCTGCCTGCATATAAAGGGGACCAAAAACACAATCCCTGATCCTGAAAAAGTCACAGCCTAGAGCACTGGTTCCCAACCTTCCTGATGCCACCACCCTTTAATACATACAGTTAGTCATGTGGTCGTGACCCCACCAACCATAAACTTATTTTCATTGCTACTTCATAACTGTAATTTTGTTACTGTTATGAGTGGTAATGTAACTATCTGATAAGCAGAATGTATTTTCATTGTTACAAATTGAACATAACTAGAGCATAGTGATTAATCACAAAAGCAATATTTTATTATATATTGTGAAATATTTCTAATTACAAATCAATGAAATTTGGAACATGGTGTAGTGTAGCATGGCTAACAGTCTTTTATTGGGGGGGGCGCATCACTGCCCTCTAGTGGTCATGGGTGCTACCCAGCGCTGCTCCTGAGAGGCGCCGCTGGATTTGAACCGCCAAGCCCATGGGCCACAGGCCCACACTCAACCACTTACGCCACCGGGGCTCAGCCCTGAAATTGCTTCTTTTCACCAGATCAGAAATTCTCGGGGCAGTCGTTGCAAGACCACAACGAAGATCATCTTCCAAAGCCAGTGTTCTTCTGTATTTAGACTTGATAACCCACAAGCCGGAAAAACTCAGATGCTAGTTAATTTGTTCGGCTTCATAGATTCAGCTGATAGAACTTGACAACAGACAGCACATTGCTGTTTCACACAGATATGTTGCTGGAAATGGAAGGAGAAGGCACAACACAGTCTCAGGCAGAACAGGATATGACTGCAAGCACACATCCAGAATTTTGTAACTGGCATCATTGAAAAATCAGTTCTCGTTACATCGCTGTTAATTAGTTCAAGGATCTGCTCTTGTGCTGTCTCAGGAACATCTTCAACTTTGACTATGAGTGGACTTCTGGCAAGTGCAAATGAGGTGTCCAGGTAGATTTGGAAAGTATGAAATTTCGACGGCAAGCATATGCAAGTGATCCTTCACAGAAATGATCATCGCAATCCTTTTGTCTGGTTCAATGCCATGTTCCTCAAAGAAAACAGATAAGGTAGCCAACATGTACATTTTATTTTCATCCAATTTTTTTTATTGCCAAAGCTGAAGTTTCATTCGGATTGATCAGATCTTTTCAGACAGATCGAGGCATGTTGCGTTTGGTCCTTGCAGTGGTAAATTGAACTCATTCAAGATGGCAAAGATGTCAACCACATCAGTTATTTTCTGCAGTTCACCGAAAAGTGTGTCGAACTGCAGTTTTGCTTTCTGATTAAAAAACGTTTTGAGGTCACCACGAAGCTCAAAAACTCGTTTTAAAACATCCCCTCTGGACAACCATCTCACGTCAGTGTGAAGAGCATTATTTGGCCCATCCAATTCATCGCAGAATTGTGAAAATAGCTGACTGTTCAAAGTGCTTGCCTTTACAAAATTGACGGAACTCACGACACGTTTCATTGCTCCTTGTAACTCTTGTGGCAGTCTTTGCTGCTAATATTTGCCAGTGAATAATACTGTCCGTTCCAATGTCTTTTGGTGACTCATTCAGTACCAAACATTGACATCCAGGTTGACATCCCAGCTATGGAGCACCATCTGTGCAAACACCACAAACCTTTCCCCAGGAGACCTTATGCTCGTTCAGAAATGAACCTAGTGTGTCAAATACATCATGTGCGGTAGTTGTCATTTCAAGCGATTTGCAAAAAAGAAACTCATCTGTAAAGTCGTCATCATCAACAGACCTCACATAAACCAGGAACTGTGAACAGTGTTGCAACATCAGTAGATTCATCAAGCTGCATGCTAAATGTTGGAAGTGGAGCAGATTTCATTTCCTAGATTATCTGATCAAGAACATCAGCAGACAGGTCATCTATTCTTCTGTGGACAGTTCATTAGATAAGGAAATTGTACTCCATTTCGTAACAAATTTATCTCTGATCATAACTTGAACAATGTCTTTGGCCGCTGGCAACAGTAAACCCTCAGCAATCATGTGCAGTTTCATAGCTCTGGTGATTCTGAGTACCACCAAATATGAATTTTCAATAATTGCTACATTTTGTTTGTGGTACTTGCCACCAGTGTCGAGTCTGACTTTTTTTGAGTTCGGCAGCTTTGCTTCTAAAATAGTTGGTATCCTTGCTGGCAAAGTTCAAATGCTTGTTATCAAAATGGAGTTTTAGTTTGTTCGGCTTCATAGATTCAGCTGATAGAACTTCATAACAAATAGCACATTGTGGTTTCTCAATTCCTGTGGTAATTATTGAGGCAAAACCATACTGTAAAAAATCCCCACTGGGGAATCGATTAAAAAGATCTACATATAACCTCCTCTCTGGGGTACAGGGAAGTGGTTGAAGGGAGATATCAGTGTATGATATGACAAAATAATAATTATAAATTTTTGAGGGTTCATGGGGAGGGAGTGGAAAAAGGAGGGGCTAATACCAAGGGCTTAAGTAGAAAGAAAATATTTTGAGAATGTGATGGCAATAAATACACAAATGTGCTTTGCATACAATGGATGGATGGATTGTGATAGGAGTTGTATGAACCCCCAATAAAATGATTTTAAAAGAATCCTCACTATATTTTCTTTTCTTTTTTGTTTGTTTGTCTGTTTTTTGATTTTTGGGGGGCATCACTGCCCTCAGGTGGTGGGAGTAGGAGGCCCAGCCTTTGCTCCGTGGAGCTGGAATTGAACCTCCATCCCAGTGGGCCGCAGTCCTGCGCACAACCACTACACCACCGGGGTTCAGCCCCTATATTTTCTTTTCTTGACGGTCTTCTCTACATGATCCATTGTCATGGGGTGGTTAGCTAATGAAAATAATATATAAGAATAGCTTTCAAAATACAAAAGATGATACAAGGTATAGTTCAGTCAATACAGTTCATTCAAGTTTCCTATGATTTACCATTGTGTTTCTTCTTAACATACTTGTTTCTATCACAAGGGGGCAGTATTCACATCAATCACAACTGAATATAAAAAGACTGATCCGCATCCAGATTAAGTTCCCATGGTACAGATCATATTGTTTTTTTTGCCGTAGTTGATGATTTTATAGTACATGATTTTACCTTTACCCAGTAAATTATAATTCACGAAGTGTCATATTATCTCCAATTCTGGTACTTTCAACACAGCAGCTGCTTTTTGTACACAGTAGCTTCTCTCTACACATGTGTGACTGGCCCACATAAGCATATTATGATGCCAATCCTGTCACACACACACCTGTGTTTGTACAGGGTGCATGCGATGGGGTTAGCGTGATGATGTCCTCATGCCAGGTACTCATATGTGGGAGTAGCTGCATGGGGGTGGATGTGTTTTCTGATGGTCTTAGGCCACCCTTGTGAAAGGGTCGTTTGACCCCCAAAGGAGGCCCAGACCCACAGGTTGAGAACTGCTGGTCTAAAGGGAGGTGGCTGCACCTTGGGTGGGACGGGCAACAGAACCGCCTACTCTTAAAGACAGATCATCTCTGGGTGCGGAGTGAGCATCCAGGCACAAGGAGAAGACATCCTTGGAGTAGCACTTTGGTGGGGGACTATTGTGGGAACAATGATCAGTCTGCAGAATGTCTGGGGAGCGACCTCTTTCGCATAACTATGGAAGCCTCCTCCCACCAGGGTCGGCCTGCCAAACCCCGTGATTCCGAGCATAGAGAATTTGGCCGCTTACCTTTTCACCCAGTCCCTCAGAATCCCACCACGACGGACACTTTGAACTGGAAGGCAGTAGAGCAAGTGCTAGTGGCTTTTTATAACGTGGCTCAGTTTGCTGGCCGTTTGGCAGGCTGCTGGACCAGTCACTCTGCATGTTTCTTATTGTTATTAAAAAAAAAAAAAGTGCTCAGCCTGGCAGAATGGGGAGGTAAAAATAAATAAATTAAAAAGTCCCTGCTAATTTGGAATAATCCCCCCTTTTATTCCAGCTTCCTGTTTCCTGGAGTACCAGATATGAGCATTCTTTCCAAGGTTATTTTCCAGGCCATCTCTTTGGCTCTAGTGAGTTCCTCGCTGCTCATATTTTTGGGCAAGAAGTTTGCTACGGGTCACAACTACAAGGTCAATGCTAACCAGGTGAGAGGCTAAGCCTTCTAGACTGCTGGTCTTGGTGTCCTAGTGCTGCTGGAGCAAAAATTGCACGAGGGAGTGGTTTTAACGAAGAGAAATTGATGTCGTCTGCCCTTAAGGAGATGAGAAGTCCAAATTCAGGCCCTGCGTTTAGAGGAAGACTCTCGCCACTGGGGGAGAGGCACAGAGGTGAGGGCAGGGGTGGGGGGGTAGGAGTGGGGGGTCTTTGGTTCTTTTAGCCTCTCCTCTTCAGTTCCTTGGTAATCTCTACAGGGCATTTGTCTCTCCCCTCGCATGCTTGCCTGCTTCTGTGTCTGTGGCGCTCTTACAAATCACCTTGAAGTCTAGGCCATACCCTCTGCTGATACTGCCTAACAAAGAAAACCCTATTCCCAAATGAGTCAAATCGGGATAGGGGTCAAAACTTCAGTGCATATTTTTTTGGTGGGTGGGTGTGTGGGGACACACACATAATTTGATCCCTGTCACGGCTTCTAACCACTATCTCTTTGTTCTCTAATCTGAGCCTCCTGGCAAAATGAAGACTGAGTCTTCTCTAATCTATGAGTCCCTGGGGCCATAATTTGGACCTTGATAACCAAAGGACTTTTGAGGCATCAAAGAACTAAGAATTATATCCTTGTAAATGAGGGGGAGTACAGATTGGGGACCCAAAGTCCATCAATAGGTAAAGCATCATCCCCTTACAGTGGGGTTGTAGGGAAGAGATGAGCCAATCAGGGTACAGTGTAGTAATAATGAAATATGCAACTTTCCTCTTGTTCTTAAATGCTCCCTCCCATCCACTATGGTGATCCCAATTCTACCTGACAAATCCAGCTGGACCAAGGGGATGTACACTGGAGCCAGTAGCGGGTAATTCAGGACAGATGATCCCTTCAGGACCAGGGGTGAGAGTGGTGATGCCAGGAGGGTGGAGGGAAGGTGGAGTAGAAAGGGGGAACCGATTGCAGGGATCTACATATGACCTCCTCTCTGGGATATGGACAATGGGGAGGTGGGGGAAGGGGCACATTGGACAGCGTACGATGACAAAATAATGACAATTTGTACAGTGTTAAGGGTTCATGGGGGAGGGGGAGTGGAAAAGAAGGGGAAATATGGGAAGCTAGTACCGGGGGTCTAGGTAAAAGGAAGATGGTTCAAGAATGATGATGGCAACAAATGTACAAATGTGGTCTGCAAACAATTGGCATATGTATTGATGATGATAGGAGTTGTATGAGCCCCCAATAAGATGATTTATATATATATACATATATATATATAAAGAATTACAATCTCAGAAACCCTCAGGACAGTTCTACCTTGTCCCATAAGATCACCATAAGTCAGAAGTGGCTCCATGGCTGTGAGGATTTGGTATTGCTATCTTTTGTTTGGGGTGTGTGTGTGGGGGGAATCAGTAGTGATGTATTGGAGTGTATATTTTATTGGTATTAATTATTCTCAGATGTTTACTTGTAAGTACTCAATTTTATTATTTACTGTTTGAAATACTTCCAGAGTTATAAATGTAATGATATTAAAAGACAATGATAAAACTAAAAAACATTTTTTTTAAGAAGAGGAATTTGACTTTCGGTTTTTTGTTTGTGTTTGTTTTTGTTTTGTTTTGTTTTGTTTTTGGCATCACTGCTCTCCTCAGTGGTAGGAGTAGGAGGCCCAGCCCCACTGCTGGAAGTGAACCTCCATCCCAGTGAGCCACAGTCCTGCGCACAACCACTGCGCCACCAGGGCTCAGCCCAAGGAATTTGACTTTCATTAGAACCAATGTAAAGCGGAGTAATCAGAATAGAAATTAGGGACAGTCTGTAGGTACATTGTAGTTGTCCCGTGGCAAATTAGGGATGATCTGTAGCTACATTGACCTTCTAGAATGAGTCTTGGTCCTTTTTGGCCCCCTCCTAGTTTGTTCTTTTCCCAAAAACTCGAGAGGAAAACACGGAAGCAAGAAAGGTTCACATTTGACTTTTAGAATCTATCCTCTCCTTGCTTACTCAAATGGTTAGGTTAAACAGAGGCAGGTAGTTATGTGAAAAATCAGCATTGGGTAAGAATGGAGGATGATCACATCACATCACAAGTGGAGGATGACTGCCTCATTACATAGCTGCTCAATCACAGCAGGACATAACTGCCAGTCAGCTAAGTATCGTGGTGCTGCCAGGTTGACACTTACCCTCAGCCATCACTGCCAGAGTTACTGTCACCTCGCATTTCAGCATTTGCTACTGCTGTGTAGTGCTCACACAGATGGATAGGTTGTTTACAATTGCCACGAGTGCTAAGTGTTGGATAGTTAACGAGTTAGAAGAAAGTACTGTAGAAGGAAAAAAGACTGCTTCTCCCTATTATTCTAAAACCTGGTGACCACCAGGATTCCTGAAAGCTAACACCAGTGGCAAAAGCCTCTTATCTTCTCATTCTCCCCTTCGGATCACTAGCTAACATGAAGAGTCGACTTATCTAGAAAATACGCCATCCTTTTGTTCTTCCTAAGGATACTTAACTTTTTTTTTTTTTTTTTAGTTCGAAGGGACATATACAGCCCGCGTAGAATGTAAGGATACTTTTATTTCAGAATCAAGTTAACGTTCTCTCTCTCTCTCTTTTTTTTTTTTAGGCATCACTGCCCTCTGGTGGTGGGAGTAGGAGGCCCAGTCTTTGCTCCTGTGAGCGGGAATTGAACCTCCATCCCAGTGGGCCACAGTCCCGCGCACAACCGCTACGCCACCGGGGCTCAGCCCCCAAGTTACCGTTCTTCAGCAAATAATAAATCTAAACTGACTGCTGTTGCTTTGCAGGACTTGATAGCCATCGGCCTTTGCAATGTCGTCAGCTCCTTTTTCAGATGTTGTACGTTTACTGGTTCCGTCGTCAGGACTGTGATCCAAGACAAATCTGGAGGCAGACAGCAGGTTTGTTGAAATGTCATTCAATCTCTAATGTTTAAAGGCGTTTGCATCTATTCATATGGATCTGCAGAGAAAAAGATTTCCCCAGGTTGAATTCTGTTGCCATTTTGTAAATTTCTTGGGGAAGGCTGCTTGGAAGAATTTGGGTTCCATGCTTGCT
>PVJH01038733.1:0-16955 GCA_004026705.1 Nesogale talazaci | reverse complement strand
GACATAGAACAAGGCAAATCTCGTTGTTGATAATCAGATGAGTCTGGGCTACAAGCAGAGAATACCAAAAACATGTTGACCTGTGTTTCGTGGACTATGCAAAGGCGCCCGACTGTGTGGATCATAGCAAGTGGATAGCACTGTCAGAAAGGAGAGTGCCAGAACACCCAGTTGTGTTCTGTACCTGGACCTGTACACAGACCAAGAGGCAGTTGTTCAAACAGAATTGGGACACTGTGTGTGGTTTGCAATCAGGAAAACAGCGTCAGGCGTGTGTTCTTTATACTGTACTAGTCACAGTGTGTGCTGAGCAAATAACCGGAGAAGCTGGGCTGCGTGAAGAAGAACATAGCGGCAGTATTGGAAGAAAACTTAAATAACAAGCTGCAGATGACATAATTTTGCTTCCGGAAAATGCAGAGCGCGTAAGCATTTACTGGTGAAAATCAAAAGGCTGCAACCTTCAGTATAGATGATACCTCAACATAAAAAACAAAAGCCATCCCAACTGAACCAGTAAGGGCCGTCGATGTCAGAGAAAAGTGTGAAGTCGTTGGCGACTTCATGTTACACACACCACAGTCAACGTCCAGAGCAGCAGCAGTCAGGAATCATAGGACATACTGTCAAAACACCCTCTCGAACAGAGACATCCCTCTGAAAACCAGTGCGTGCCACCCA
Source organism: Nesogale talazaci (assembly GCA_004026705.1). NCBI lineage: Eukaryota > Metazoa > Chordata > Mammalia > Afrosoricida > Tenrecidae > Nesogale > Nesogale talazaci. The sequence continues at coordinate 16,274 of PVJH01038733.1, read as the reverse complement.
AACCATGGTGCTTCCAGTCACCTCATTTTCTCGTGGAAGCCAGATATGTTAGTCCGGGTAGACTAGAGAAATTCATAAACACACACATGGATATAAGGGAAAGGTTCATATACAAGAGGAATGGTACATTGAGAAAGCATCCCAACCAGTCCAGTTCAAGGTCACAAGTCCGATATTAGCCCTATGTCTGACACCAGTCCATAAGGTCTGGTGACTCACGAAGTCACAGGCCAGTGGGTGCAGAGTCTTGTGCATCCAGCCACAGCAGAAGCATCTTGGTGCTGGCAGCAGTCTCCCAAAGGCTCCTCGTTTCCCAGGCTTAGGGTCCATCACAGTATTCATTGGTGGTAGAAATGTCTCAGTGCTGGCAGGGGTCTCTCTGTGGCTCTTCCGGCTTCAGAGGTCTGGTTCCATCAGGGTAAGGCCGTGTGGCTTCTCGGGTTCCTCCAGTTTTTCAGATGTTGCCATCTTGTCTTGTCAGTTGAGGGACTCCCAACAACTGGAGAGATGGGCTCTCTCATCTCCATAAAGGAAATACCGCAAAGACTTCCTTGAATTCTCAGGAGAAAGCCATGCCCACACAGAGGTCTCATTGGCTACCTCCAGATTGACGTTCCCTACATCCCACCCCTATATTCCCAATCATGAAGTTGACACATGAGTCCACGACTGCCACACCAGACAGTAAGTAAGGAAGACCAAGTGAGTGAGGGTGAAGCACATTGAAGGCTCATGCTGCTAGATAGCAAGGAAAATCAACCTCTGGGAAGAAGTACAGCTAGCAGTAGCTTGAGAAATGAGTGTGGTGAGATTTCCTCTCACCTCCTAGGAGCACGTTATCAGGTGTGAAGAACACTGTGTTTGCTAAAGTAGAGGGTGGGTGAACAAGAGGAAGAGTCTCGAGGAGTCAGGTTGGCTCGGTGGCTATCATCAGCTCAAGCAGGGCGGCCACGAGGGTGGCGAGGCGCGGGCAGTGTTTCATTCTGTTCACAGGCTCACGGAGAGTTGAAACTGACTCAGTCACCCCCAGCAAAAATCACTCGGGGTCAAGACTTGCCCTCGGAGAATGTGGTTTTGGTTGCTTAGCAGGAGGGGGAACCACCAGCCCACAGATTGCAAGGGAATACAAACTGGCTTTTAGAAGTTTACGGACAAAATCTCTGTAGTTCCGTTTCCCATGAACTTTTTGTAGACCCCTCACCTAGTGGCAGCCTGCTCCGATGTGCTCCAAATGCGGCTAATTTGTTTTTCTCTGTTCACGCTTTTCCAGTATGTGTAGCATTCCCCCAATTCAGAACACTCATAGGACCTTCCTTGCTTTGAGAGAACCAGGTGCACAAGTATGGGCCCTTGCTATGCTACAATGTCTCCTTCCCTTTGGCCTGGGACACCAGAAGGAGTTGGACCAGACCCCCGTCTCTTCTGCAGGTTCTGACTAGCTCTGATGGAAGGTGGAGTGAGGTAGAGGCGTCTGTAGCTTCAGTCTCTCTCTCTCTCTCTCTCTCTCTCTCTCTCTCTCTCTCTCTCTCTCTCTCTCACCGGCATGCTTTATGTATGTTTGGGCTGATCATCTCCTTTTGTGGTGGATAGGGATCCACACCGCCAATGACTGTGTTCAAGGGGAACAAGCGGCCGTACCAGAAAGACTGTGTGCTCATTATTAACCACGACACGGGGGAATATGTGCTGGAGAAGCTCAGTAGCAGCATTCAGGTCAAGAAAACGAGGTATGTGAATAACTGGACACGGGTGTGTAGATAAGATGTCAGCTCCACAGGGAAGCGGGTGTTTTAGTCTGTAGGCCCCATGGGGGATAACATGTTACATAATGCATTTGGCGAGTGTTTTGTGGAGTTCTTGTGATGAGATGGTGCATTGCAGGTCTATGGAGCTCAGGGTTCCACAGCGACTGCCAGCTACTCTGCTGCCAGACATTGGAGAACCCGCTGGAGTTTTCAGTCTTCCTTCCCGCTTATTCTCTGTTGCTTGGTTTCAGAGCGGAGGGGAGCAGTAAAATCCAGGCCCGAATGGAGCAGCAGCTCACACGTGCCCCACCACAGCCACCGCCCCCGCCGCCCCCGCTGCCCCCGCCGCCTCCTATGCCATTCAGAGCGCCCATGAAGCCTCCCACGGGGCCGAAGACGTCTCCCTTGAAGGATAACCCCTCGCCTGAACCCCAGCTGGATGACATCAAGAGAGGTAACATGTTTGCAAGCTTTTAGAAACAAAGTCAAGCCCACACAGTCATGGGCCGGGAACTAGCAGCTCCCCGTGGAGTTAGGGATGTGAGTTTAGACCAGCACCGTCAGTGCACAGGAGAGTTACAGTCCCACCGTAGTCCATGCCGTCGTGTACTGCAGCCTCGTGAGAGAGTCTGCAGCAGGAGAATTACCCTCCTGAGCACAGAGTGAGCACACCCTCCTGGAACAGTGGCACTCGGCGCCAGCTGCCCCCGGCATTGCACCTTCCTGTGCCTGCGAGAGCACCAGTGCCCGGGGAAGCCCAGGCAGCAAGGGCTCCCTGCCTGTGGAGCTGCACAAGCAGGGGCAGTTGTGTCTGGGGAGGGGCGTAGAACCTGCACCCAGGGCGGCTCCTGCAAGGGCCTTGGAATCTGTCGGGTGCTGAGCTTTCCCATGTGCTGTGGGGGGGGTCGACCAGCTTCTGCCCACCCCGTCCCTGCTCAGTAGAGGTGGGTTCAAAACAGCCCCTGGGACCGTGCAGCTCCTCGTGGGGGGCTGTTTTCAACACTCGACCTTCACTTCTCTCTTAGTTGGTGTTTAATCTCATAATTTGGGATTGTACAAAGGGACTGGGGACGGATGTTCTTGAAGTAGATAGAGGGATCAAGCCCACGTCCCTGGGGTCGATTCCTACTTACGGCGAAGCCGACAGTGGGTTTCAAAGGCAGTGCATCTTTATGAGCGCAGGCAGTCTCATGTTTCTCTCTTGGAGTGGCTGGGGGTTAGAACTGCTGGTCTTGCCAGTAGCAGCTCGATGTTTAACAGGGCTCCCAGGGCTCCTTACAACTGGAAAACAAACTGGCTGCTACAGAACTGTCATTATCTTGCATCGAGCCACTTTGTGGATGTTTTGAGGGGATGTCATGCTTTCCGTGCTTCTCTGGGGAAAGGTATTTGTTGGTTTGGGGATTTGTGTGTGCATCCTTTTCAGGGTGGGAAGGTCCGTTTTCCTTCTTGCTGTGGGCTCTGCGGGTTTTCTGTTCACAGAGGATTGGGGGTGCCTCTCCCGAGAGGCCGCTGAGCTGACCTGTGTGCATGTGGCTCTCGTGTCCCCCCAGAGCTGAGGGCCGAGGTGGACATCATTGAGCAGATGAGCAGCAGTGGCAGCAGCTCCTCAGACTCGGAGAGCTCCTCGGGCAGCGACGAGGACAGCTCCAACAGCGACGCGGAGGAGCACGGCCCGGCCTCGCCCGCCCAGCCTTCCCACCAGCAGCCCTACAGCAGCAGGCCCCCCGTGGCCAACGGGACCAGCCGGCCCCACGGAAGCAACCAGCTCATGAACACCCTCAGTACGTGGCCGCTCTCCGGGCACGGAGCTCCTCTCTCAAGGCACAGCCTGGAAACCTGCAGGGAGCTGAGGCATAAGCAGGGTCTTGGCAGAAAGGAACTGGGTGAGAGGGACAGAAGCACACACTGGGAACCCAGTCCGTGTCTGCTCCACTCAGCCTGTCCCGGGCCGGGTTGTGTGACTTCTGCACAATGCTGAGACATAGTGCAGAGGCGCTCTAAAGCCGTGTTGACCAGCCTTTCCAGACCAGTGCCTCCCACCCCCGCCCCGCGCCTGGAACGGGAGTCTCCAGAGAGCCCCAGGGTTTGCTCAGAGACTGAGCAGCCTCTCTGGTGGGGGAAGCCTGTCAGGACTGTGCAGGCTGATAAGCCTCCAAAGCAGACACGCAGGGAAAAATCCAGTGTCTTTAGGAGGGGCTGGCTTCCTTGCAGGAAGATGGGTGGTGACGGTGGGGAAGCTGAGGCCCCAAGCCTGGCCCACACAGGGCGGGACATTTCCTCCTTGCCCTGTGCCTTGTCAGGTGCTTACGACCGTGCCTGGCCTATGCCTGCCCGAAGCGAGTCACAGGCTCCTCCACAGTCTCCAGTCTGGAGACTGGCAAGGTGTCCTGAGGGGTCAAAGTCACCCTAATGAGAGACTACCGCTCCAGGCTCTGTTCTCCCACCTGGTCCCAGAGTCCAGGTGCATGTTGCTGTTTCACTGTAGGATAGGGACCCCGCACTGAGAGTCGGGTGACTCCTTTACAGGAGAAAAAGCCAGCGGTCTCTAGTGGCTTGATACTCAGAGTTGGAAGGGAAGGATGCAAGGGGCCTCGGGGGCAGTCAGGGCTCAATTACTCCTTTGCTGGGGGTGGAAGGGACAGACCGGGAGGTGCAGTGGGAGTGATCTGACAGCGCAGGCCTTGGCTAACTGCCCCAGGGCTTGTACCTAGAGTCCCTGGGACCTGAAACCCACTCTGAAGTCCACATCTTTGCTAAAGCCCTGGGGTGAGGCAAAGAGGAGGATGGTGTGGGCTCTTTTCCTGGATGGGGGCACCTGGATATGAGGCAGATCCCCCTGAAAACAAATGGATCCATTTTGAATTTGGATCCAATAGATTGGAAGCCATTTCAGAGGATTGTACACCAGGGCTTGGACTGGTGTGTTCCAGACCGGGTCAGTCTCTCCCATTATAACCAGTTCCCAGCTGTTTTGGGGGTGTGTCTGGTGACTGCCCCCCCTCGAGGGGCTGATGATGAGGGGGGCAGCCTGGGCCCCGTGTGTGACGGGTGTCTTCTCTTCTAGGAAACGACTTGCAGTTGAGTGAATCTGGCAGTGACAGCGATGACTAGAGCCGCGCCTCTCGGGATCTGCTTTGTGGTGCACACGCGTACTTCAGGACGGGGCTGCTTTCGCTTGGAGGCCCCGTCCCAGGAAGCCGCTGTGGGCAGTGAGTGAGGCCAGAGCAGGAGACCCTGCAGCCTGCAGACATACGAGCCCTGGACCAAGAGGTGGCGGGTGATTTCCTCACAGACGCTGTGAGCCAGCTTATGCTTCAGAGTTTAACTAGATCTGTAGAAGAACTAGCAGGGCCATTTCCAACCCGTGAACACTGATCACGAACAACACAGACTTCTCTGCAGTTACTTCTCAGTTACTCAGAGCCCCGGGACCCACCCAGCCAGCCTCACCAGCCACCCGTGAAGCAGAACACAGCCTTTTGGGAAGGTGGGGGATGAGCGGGGAGCCCAAGTGGTGACATAGAAATATGTTAAAGCCACTTTGTTGACACCGACAATCTGCGTAGGGCTGCACTGAGACCCCAGGGAGACCCCACAGACCTGCTGGCGGCCCTCCCACACAGAGAGCCGAGGTCTCACGGGGCTCCTGCCCCCGGTCCTGGCCTCTCTCTCTCCTCCTGCTTCCCCTTGCGGGCACCCAAGAAACATCTACATTAGGAGCTTTCACTGATTTCCAAAAGACAAGAGGATTAGACCCTTCTAGCTTGAACTTAGATTGAGACAGTCCCTACCTGATCTGGCTGAGCGAACCAATGAACTGAGCAGCCTAGGGGCTGGTGTGAGTGGCCTGACGGACTCGGGGCTGCCTCCTGGGTCAGGCTCTTCTTGGACTCCTCCCTCCAGGGGGCTTGAGGGAGGGCGGCCAGAGGGAAGGTAAGCCAGGTGCAGGGACTAGGTAGGAGCACGCTTGCTGACCAGGCGGTGTGTCCAGGGGTGCCTCTGCGCCGCTGCCCCGACCCCAGGCAGGCGGTGGGTGCTTGCACAGCCAGAAAACCATTGCGGCCTGCCTTGGGCTGCGTGGGGTTGCTGGAGAGCGTCCGTGCTGGGTGAGAGTGTGCGAGATGGTTCGCAGAGAGCAGTCTGAGCGCCTGTGCCCCGAGCAGTGGCTGTCCACTCTGGTTCCGTGGGCTTGGAGACGCTGAGACAGATTCGCCCTCCTCGACCCCTCCCTCCCCAGCTGTGAGGAGGGAAGCCAGGGGCCTGCGTCAGGGACTTTGCTGGAGGTGCACCTTACAGCTTCCACTGTTGCGTTCTCACGGTGATTGCCCCCCAGGGGCTGAACCCATGGGTGAGGCTCGGGGGACCCATTGTCCAGCTTCCCGCTGACGGCCCTCACCCCTCGAGGAGGTCAGCGGCCCCTCTCGGGTGGCGATGGGTGGATTTCATAGGCTGTAGGAAGCTATCTCTGAAGAAACGGTCGTTGATTCTTAGTCTCTTGGTAACGGTGAGCACTCAGGGAAGTGGTGGGGAGACTTGAATTGTTACTGGATGGGGAGGGCTGTTTCACTGCGCATGACGTGCTCAAGCTGGGGGCAGGCTCTAGGAACTTGAACTAAAAATAATCTATGTAAGCCTCCCTCTGCTCATTTTCATTTTCCTTTTCTCCCCCCAAACCCCGATGGGTGTAGACAGAACTGTGGGCTTGGGGCCACGATGGTTTGTGGAGGACACGCTGGCCTGGGCCCAGGACCCCACTGCTCTGTTCTCACCGATCCGGCTCCGGCCCTACCCGGCTGACTCAACAGCCGCAGGGATTCCCTGCACAGGCTCTCAGGGGTCTCTGCACCCACCGGGGAAGGCAGCACTGCCTGACCAAGAACTTGGCGGCATCAGGTGCTTTTCACCAGGACCCTTGGGCCGGCCACAATGGCCTCCTGTTCTTGCCGCCTTAGACCACCTGCCTTTCCGGGTCTGCAGCCGGCGGGAGCCCCTGCTTGGTGCCCCCCTTCCTCTGCCCCCGGCCTCCACAAGTGCCATTCTCACGGCTTCTTCCTGCTTCCCTCACCCACGTAGAGTGCCCAGGTGCACGTCCTCTTGCTTGAACACACGCCTGAAATGCAGGGCTGCCTTTCTCAGCGCGTCTGGAACTGGACAGTGCTGGAGTGGACAGCCAGGTGCCTGTGGCTGGGGGGTACGCTGGGGGAGCAGCACACACTCATGGTGGCCCACAATGCCCCGGCAGAGCTGAGCAAGAACAGACCCTACGTTTGGAGGTAGCCGAAATGGATCCTAGATACAGAGAGAGCCTGAATCTCATGAATTATTAAAATTGTACGCCCCCTCTTCCCACCTTCCTCCCCCCCCCCCTTTTTGTTGTCTGCCATTCTGTGGGTCACGGAGACGTGCATCCAGTTTGTCGAGGGAGCCAGGGTAAGCCACAGACCGCTGAGATCTGTAGCTACGCCACCCTCTGACTCGTCTCTGTAGCAGACGTATTTTCCTGTGTGCATCCTATGAATTTCTATGTGCTTTGGTGGTGGGAAAACTTGAAAATTCCGTGTTAGGCCGACTCAGTGGGATGTGTGCGTGAAACGTATTTATTGCATTATTTTGAAAGAGAGGTAGGCTATTCCGTGGGCCAGGTATGAGGTACAGCCAAATTGATCTTCCCTTTGGCGAGGAAGATAGGGTTCCCGAAACTCAGGCCTGACCCAGGGAAGCCTCGTGATTTAAGTGTTTCTGTTGCTCTTGTCTTGGTTTCACTGTCTTGTTCTTTAATAAAGTTTTAAGATCATCTGCCTAAAAATTCTATTTTGCTTAATTATGAGTAGGCACGCATGTTTACATTTATGTAAAATATTTCTGCTGTGTAAAGTTTGGGGTTTTCTTTTTCTCTCTAAAGAAGGTCACCATATTTAAATAAAAATGAAGGTCAGCAATACACTTAGGTCTTGGTGGTTTTCATTTTCTTACTGCCACTAAATAAAGAAATCTTAAAAGAACTTGTCCAGAGCTGGATTCATGGAGCTGACTCCCTTGTGATGGGAGGTGTACACACAAGGTGCACAGTGAGGGTGTCAAGGGCCAGGCCAGCAGGGTGGATGGCACGTGGGATCTGAGAACCTGCCAGGGTTGGGCGGAGTCCCTAGGAAATGCCCTCACATGACCTTGCGGTTGGTTGTCATCCATGAGTTGGGCCACCTCTCCGGACCTCCTGTGTGCAGAGCAGTGCCCCGCAGGGCTTTCAGGACCTAGACTACGGACCACCAGACGTGCCTTCCACGCACCTCTGGGTGTGAACTGCCGACCTGTTGGCCGTAGGCGAGTGTCTGACGCCATCCTCTCAGCTCACCGGCCCCAGGCACCTGGGAGGCCATGTGCGTACCCCGACTCCGCCAAGTGCTCCCCATGGTCCTGATGTGAGCCTCTGCCCTCCATTACACCCCCAGCAGCAGTGTGCTCTCTGGGCAAGTGGAGGTGCCAGAGGGAAGCAGGTCATGGAAGTGCAGCTCCACAGCTGCCGGAATCCTGTCAAGCACACATCACCAGGCCTTGTACAGAATCAAGAGTACAGGAAAATGGGCTGATGAGAGACTTCAAAGTGCCCTCAGAAAGAGGGAGGTTCCAGGGATTATGAGGAATTGGGCCTACCGATGTCATCAATCCACTATACCCATACACCCCATGTCTTCCCCTCAGCCATGGATACTGGACCTTCGAGGCATCTCCAGGCTCTGACGCCATAATGACAAGAAGTGAAATTTGCCCATGGTTCCTGCCAGGGGCCGGGCACCAAGTCGAGACACTGGCTCTTCTGGGATTGGTCCAATGGAGCTAAGGGCAGCTGTGGAGTTAATTATGATTCTAGGTGCCCAGTGGACCCTGCCGGGAGGGTTTCCTGAACTGCAGTCTCTACATCTTTCTCCCAGGAGTGAACAACCTGGTGCACGGTCTAGTCCTGGCCCTCCACACAGCTCCCAGGCTTCCTCAACCAGGTTTGAGTCCCTGTGACCAGTTCCAACCCAAAACACCAAGTCACACAACGGCCCCACACCTGAGTGAATTCAAAGACTGATCTGATCAACGTGGCCTGTCTCTGACATTTGGGCAGAGCTTGGGTGGTCACTTCTGTTCCTTGAGTGAGGACGATCAAGTTCCTGACCCAGTTGGGAGGTGGGTTGGGCTGCAGGGTCCACCCGTCTTCACACACACACCGGTGAGTGACTGTCACCCCACACCTCCAGCACGGCAGTGGCCTGGTAACTGGTCTTGCAAGCTCTGAGAGCTGTGTGACTTTTTGACCCAGCCAGGCAAGTCAAATAGCATCACAGCCCCTGGGGCAGTGGTTCTCAACCTTCCTCATGCCAAGACCCTGTCATACAGTCCCTCCTGTTGTGGTGACACCCCCCAACCATAAAATTATTTTCAGTCCTACTTCATAACTTGTCCTTTGACTACTGTTATGAATCATCGGGTAAATATATCTGATAGGATGTATTTCTATTGTTACCCACTGAACATAATGAAAGCATAGTGATCGATCCCGAAAACAATCTGTAATTATGTATTGTGAAATCTTTGTTTCTAAGGATAAATGAAATTTTGTCTGGAAGCCTGGGGTAGCACAGGTCACAGTTGCGCTGGGTACTGCATGTGAGTGTGTCTGCATGTGGGTGGGACCTCCTGGAGGCAGATAGAGGAGCAGTGTCACGGTTCCTAAGACCATTGGAAATAGGTGTTTTCCGATGGTCTTAGGTGACCCCTGTGAAAGGGTCCTTTGATTCCCCAAAGGGGTCACGACCCACAGGATGAGAACTGCTGCCCTCTATTCTGTAGGGCCCATTTAGATTTAAGAGGAGGGGTGTAGACCCTTAACCGCTTCAGTAAGAGAGTATTCAGAAGGCACTCACCTTTTCTCTGTGGGCCCTCTGTGACAGTTCTCCGATGAGACACTTCCCCGGACTAGCAACAACTGTGAGTCACCCTGTGGCTAGTGGCTACATGTTGGGCTGCTAACCACATGGCCAGCTGTTCAAAACCACCAGCCACCCCTCAGGAGAAAGACGGGGCCGACGGAGTCAGCTCTTTGACAAGCCTTCCAGAGGAGTCTGAGGACCGCTGCCTCGGGCCACAGAGGACTCCCTCGGTGGGCTTCACTGAGGATCCTGGCCCGCCAGGTCTTCAATATCTCAGCCCCAGCAGGCATTGGCGGTGGTACTGTTTGTGGGTTAGAATACCAGAGACCCAAGTTTATCAGAGCAGTGGGACGACGAGGGGGTCTTCTCGGTGTCTTTGAAGACACCAAGGGGCCCCAATAACTCCAGATGAAGTTCTGTTGAGACTATAGAGTCCCAGCAGCAGAACGCCCATGCTCCCTCCTACGTGGGCCCATGTCATTTCTGTTGGTGGGGTGGACGGAACAACCCCTGGCGATCCACTCCCGTTCACAGCTGTCCTGTAGCGCAGAGGAGGTCCCCCGGGGTCCCAGGCCGTGTCCTCAGGGAAGCAGATGGACATACCTTCCCTCACGCTCTGGAGAGCAGTGGGCTGTAACCATGGTGCTGCTTCAAAGGAAACAGCCTGTTGCCTTTTCAGTTCACTTCTGGTCTCCGCCCCCATTTCATAAAGTGGTTTCTTATAGAGCAGTGATTCTCATGCTTCTTCATGTTGCAACCTTTTCATAAGATTCCTCAGGTGATGGTGACGCCCCCCCCAAAAAAAAATAACATGATTGTCATTTTGCTACCGTGATGAATCGGGTGACTCCTGTGAAAGGGTCCTTTGGCTGCCCTCAAAGGGGTTGCAACCCACAGGTTGAGAACCGCTGTCATAGCCTCTGCTTCTGGAAGACAGTAAGTAGTGTCGGGGGCTGAAAAGAACTGAGGGCAGTCTCAAAGGAAGCCGGTGGTGGTTGACTCTACCTCTCAGGGATGAGAGGACCAGGAGGAAGGCCGTCTTTGCCAGTCCCGTGGGGAGACTTCAAGCTCCCTCTCAGAATCGTTCCCGATGGAAGTGGGGCAGACTATCCCACACTGCTGGAGCCTTGGGGCCCTGGGATGGTGATGGAGTTGCTCACGTGTAGGGAGGGTCCCCCTGGTGAACTCTGGATCCATGAGTTCATGAGGACCACACGTGGCAGGTCGGAACCTCGTGTACAAGTGGAACTGGATTGCTCGGAGACTGGGCCTTCAGTCCTGTCAACCGTGACCATCAGAAACCCACAGAAGACCACTCTGAACAGTGAGCTTGGTTCGCTTTAAGACAGGGGAAGGCATCCTGGTAGGGGCGTGGACTGTGTGTTGAGTTGCTAGACCAATGGTTCAAGCCCACCAGTTGCCCCCCAGGAGAAAGACGAGGCTGGTTGCTCCTGTCAAGCCTTAATGTCTCGGCCACCCACAGAGGGTTTGGTGGGCCCTGTCCTCTCGAGTGGCAATGAGTCGGATTCGACGTAGTGGCAGTGGGGGAGTGGCTGGATGACCACGGGAGGGATGGGCAGCTCCAGGAAGGCTGTCAGCGGGCAGAGGCCGGCTCAAGCATCTCAGCAAGGTCTGGAAGGTCCTCGGGAATTTACTCACATGTGACCGGCATGCCCATCTGAGCCTGGTCTGTCCCAAGTGGGGCTCAGAAACCTGGTCTTCCTAGTTACTGACGTCTTCAAAGGACTTGCATTGCTGACCAGTGTGTCCCTCAAATAGCGTTGCAGGGTGGGGCTTGGGGAGAGAAAAAGAGCCCCAAGTTCCCGAGGGTGCTTTGGGGCTGACGCAGACATTGCAGCAGCAGGCTGCACCCCGGGGTGTCAGTCAGGAAGGGGTCAGAGCCAGAGCTGGGCCCTGCTCTCCAAAAGCTCATGTTCTCTGCCAAGCTACCAGGAAACAGTTCAAGCGGCCTCCGGTGACTTTGGGGCATTTTCAGGTTCCGCTCAAAGCTATGCCTACAGCATGCCCATCTGCGAGGGCATTCCAGGGGGGAGGGGGAAAGAAACAGCGTGAGTACCGCCCACTTGCCACTCAGGGACATTGAATGAGTGCATGCTGTTGGAGGGACGGTGCCCCCGGAATCGCTCCCTGAAGGGTTTCTGCCCCCGGAATCGCTCCCTGAAGGGTTTCTGCAAAATTGACAATGAAATACCTCCGTGCCCAGGACACGTGGGCAAGATGATCCAGGGTGAAGCCAGGAGAGCAGATGTGCCTGGGTTTCCCCAGGGTCTCTGCAGCCACTGCCAAGTGCCTCTGGGGTCCTTTCTCGTCGAGAGAATCCCTGTGTGCCGAGCAGAACCACTCCATGGGGTTTCAAGTCACTGACCTTCCAGAAGCCTGCCTCCTGGGCTGCTGGGCAGTGGGTTTCAACAGCCACGTTTTTCGCTGGAGGTTGGGCATTGAAACGCGGGTCCTCAGGGGCCTCCTGCTTGTGGGGCAGAGCAAATCTTGGCCGACAGCAGGCTCCCGGACAGCTGGCAGTGTTGATCCGATGGGCTGAGACCCCCTGCCGTTTGTCATCAGGCTGTGGCCCCAGTAGCTATCCAAGCAAACCCACACAACCTGCCACAGAGGAAGAAACTGCCTACCGAGGTTCCCCAAAGGGATGACTCAGCCTGAGCCACAGAGAAAAGCCAGCAGGGCCTCAGCCTTCTCCAGGTGTCAGGAATGTTAAGCTTCCACACCCTGGGTTAATTCCCCAAGTCCATTGCCACCCAGTTGGTTCCCACGCATTGCGCCTCTGCAGGGCAGGGTCAAACTGGCACCCCAAGTTTCCAAGACTGCAAATTTACTACTCCCTAAAGGATGACAGACTCAGAAACACACCCGCCGGAAAACCGAGAGGGCAGCCTCTTCACCAGTCTTTCATGTTTCTTCTTCGAAAAGCCAAAGACATCGAATGACTGTTACCAGATGTGGCAGTCATGTAAACTCATGTCCATTTCAGGATTGGGAGTGTCGGGGTAGAGTCTAGCCTGTCAATCTGGAGATAGCCAATGAGACCTCTGTGTGGGCATGGCTTTCTCCTGAGAATTCTGGGAAATTCGGCTGTATTTCACCTTTGGAGGTGAGAGACTTACAACTCAGTCACTGGGAGCTGCTCTACGGACAAGACACAAGGGGGGGGGGGCTCCCTGCGAGACATCCCAGAGGATGGACTTACTCTGACCAGAGTGGAACCAGACCTCCAAAGCTGGAAAAGTCACATAGAGACGCCTGCCAGTGCTGAGATGCTAGAGAAGCCACAGACAGACCCCTGCCAGTGCTGAGATGCTTCTACCACCACTGGATACACATGACTCTGCACCCACTGGCTGACATCACTGCACCTGCCTCATGAATCTGAAGAAGACTTTATAGACTGGTATCGGGCATATGGGCTAATATCAGACTTGTGTGTTTGGACTGGCTGGGTTGGGGTGCTTTCTCAAAGTTCCATTCCTCTCGTAAATAAACCTCTCCCTTATATACATATACGTGTTTATGAATTTGTTAGTCCTACCCGGACTAACACATACTACAGGTGCTGCAAACATATGACTTCAAACTCTGTCTTTTCCTGAGCCTTGCAGGATCCTCCCTTGAAAAAGAGGCGGACAGAAGCTCACCCGCGCACAGCATTGCAGGATCCCGGGACAAGCAGGCCGAGGCTCAGATTGCAGACGTCTGAACCTTGAGCTCTGTGCAAACTAACCCATGGTGAATTAAATAGGCTGTCCATCTGCCCTGGTGGTGCCGAGGGCTGCTCACTTCAAGGCTAGCAGTTTGAGACTGCAGCTGCTCTGTAGGAGGAAGACGGGATTTTTGACTCCTGTTATAGGACCACGGTCTCGGAAACCCACGTGGACCATTCTGCCCTGCCTACAGGGTCATTCAGAGTCCAAGGCGGTTCAAGGACAGTGAGTGCTGGCTTGGATTTTTTGGTCTGATTTCCTCACTCACTTTCCTAAGAACTGAAGGCCAGGCTTGCACTGGAGTTTCCAGAGTCTTCAGAGCTCTTCAGCTGCATGTGAGGGCCTGAGGACAGCGGGTCCAGCCCCTTTCTTTTCAGCCCAGGCCCATCCTACCTAGGGCAGTGCCCTCGTGGCCCCCCCCCCCCCTCCCCACACACACAGAAACTCAGCCTCCACCTCTGAGCTCCATGGACAGCTTCTTCTGGGCAGCTTCCAGGGGACAGCATGAGAGAGAGAGAGAGAGAGAGAGAGAGAGAGAGAGAGAGAGAGACCTGGGGAGCAGGCTCAGGGGTGCTGGGTAAGGACCCGAGGGTCCCGTTGGGCTCTACTCACAAGGAGGGTGGCACTGCATGGGAGAAAGAGGAAGCTGTCTGCTCCCGTGGTGACTGACAGTCGCAGAAGCCCCGCCTCGGAGATTCGAGGGGCTGAGCCCCGGTGGCGTAGTGGTTGTGCATGGGACTGCGGCCCACTGGGATGGAGGTTCAATTCCAGCTCCACAGGAGCAAAGGCTGGGCCTCCTACTCCCACCACCAGAGGGCAGTGAGGCCTAAAAAAAAAAAAGAAGAAGAAGTGATGGCAGTTTGTTTGGCTTGGTTGTGGGTTCTCTGGAAGGCGCTATGTCCAGCACTGGGCTGCGGCTAAAAGGTCGGTGGTTTGAACACCCGGGTCTCTACCTGAGGAGACGATAGGGCAGCCGTCTGTTGAGAAGTATGACTGCGGGCACCTGGGGGGTGGGGGCAGTTCTGCCCTATCCCGGGGAGCCACTCAGAGCTGGCATTGGCTTGATGGCCATGGGCTTGGTCTGGTTTGGGTTGGAGTGTCTGGAGCGTGGCTTTGGAGGGCACTGGGCAAGCTCTAAGTGGACCCAGTCCTTTGGCCCCACAGTGGCGTGCCCCGTGGGGAGGGCCACAGCCAGAGGAAGGCAGGGCAGAGCCCTCTAAGGTCCGAGGACAGCGCGGCAGGTATGGACACAGATTGCACAGCTTGCTTCCCCCTCAACTCCCAGGCACGACACGCCCTGCGTGGCCAAGGACATTGCTCCCGGGGACCTTTCAAGGGCTGTTTTCCATGGTAGACCTCCAGGTCTTTCCGCCCAGGTGCTTCTGGGGAGCTCAGGACTAGCAATCTTTCAAGAAGTTAATCCACCCCACAGAAAACATCACTTTCCATCCAGTCTCCTCTGGTGAACAATTCCCAAAACAACACTCCTCAGAGCCAGGCGCCTGTTGACACTCTTGTCCAAAAGGAGTTCAAGGCCAGTGGCAGCAGCCAGAAAATGCTGCAGTGGCTAGCCACAAAGGTGCCCCAAAAGGAAGGCTCAAAAACAGTGCACAAGAGGGCTGAGCCCCGGTGGTGTAGTGGTTCTGCGTGGAACTGCGGCCCACTGGGATGGAGGTTCAAGTCCCACTCACAGGAGCAAAGGCTGGGCCTCCTACTCCTACCACCAGGGCAGTGATGCCTAAAAAAAAATTTTTTTTTTAAAGTGCACAAGGAAGAGTCCGAGGAGCCTCGGTGGTCCAGTCAGTTCCTTCAGAGGAGCCTCCTCCCCACCAAGAGAGGCAACGCAGCGCTCTTGGAGTGATGGCTGAAGCAGGAAAAGGAGGAGGAGCCCCTGACCAAATGGTCTCACTGCCAATAAATTACCAGGACTTCAAAAAAAAAAAAAAAAGAACATAGAGTTTCTCACTGTTGTGTTTGTGCCTCCCAGTAGTTCCCACAAGCCTACACAAGGTCTCGGCGCCAGGGGAACAACAGGAAGGACAAGACCAGGTCCTTCCTGTTACCTCGGAGCAAGAGCCTCCACCCCCCAGGATCTCAGCTTGCTCCCTTTTCCCTAAGGAAGAGGAACTGCTTCCACATTCTAGAACCTTCCGTAGGGCCCAGGAAGCTGGTTTGACTTCAGCCCCAGAGCCCCATGCGGCAGTGCTAGGAGACTGCGAGCGCCCTGACCTTCAGGGAAGAGAACGCCACCACAAGTAAAGGAATAGCCTTTATTTCCTTTTCAATTTCCCACCGGCACCCCCAGCTAGGTGGTATTGGCTGTGTTGCTTGGACGCAGCATCTCCCAGGATGCACAGCAGCAGGGTGCCCACCTCTGAGGCTCCTCTTTCGGGGAAGACGCGGTCTATTGCAGACCCTACCACCAAGGTAGGGACCTGCATAGGGGCCCTGTCTGCCGAGTTCCTGAGTCCCCATGAAGCTTAGGCATAGCCGACAGCAGGAGTCCCGGCATTTGGTGACAGAAGGCGGCATGTCTGTCTGCATCACAGGCAGAAGGGAGGTTGCACGTTGGAGGCATCTTTCCAAAGCTGCGCTAGCCCCGCTCAGGAGAGGTGGGGGTGACAGACAGCTCACAAGCAGAACTTCAGTCTGGTAGCTTGGACACACACACACACACACACACACACACGACAAGGCTATGCAAGTACAAGACATAACCGGAGGCCCCAGTCTCTCGGGGAAGTCAGCAGGAAACAGGAGGCCCATGCTCCCATGGCCACAGAGGCTCTGCCCTGGTTGCATATTCAGCTAGGGCAAGATGGGAACGTCGGGCGTGGGTACAAAGGGGGTGGGGATGGGTCAAACCAGGTATGGGC
>PVJH01038732.1:0-17385 GCA_004026705.1 Nesogale talazaci | reverse complement strand
TCTGTTTTGAGCAGCATAGGAAATCCCATATGAGGTCACTATTCTGGGCTGCAATCCAGTGTCCAGTATATGGTGGTCATCTAGCTGACTGATAATATTCTCTCTGCAAGGTGCCTCCAGAAAGAGAGAGCTGAGTGATGATGGAGGCAAAGCAAATAGGCCCATCCATGTTCTTCTTCTGTTGTGATTTTTCACAAAATTGAGTTAAAAATATGCACAGATGCAGATGGGATGCTTCTTTTAAGTGAAAAAATGGGGGGAATGAATGGAAAGGATTGAAAGTAGAAATTGATGAGTTTGGCAGGAGTCATTGGAAAAGAGTGGGAATAGCCAACCTGACTTAATAAGACAAAAATGTTGCAGAGAAGCCCTGAGATCAAGTGCACAGAAAAACAAACTGGTTCCTCCAAGAGCCCCTGGTGGAAGCTTTCTTGGGACAATGAGAATTTCCTAAGAGAAAAAAAAAAAATGGAAAAAGAACACCCCTCCTGTATTATCTCTAAAGAGTCAGTAATCTTTCTAGGCTATATGTAATAGTAAAACATTTAAAGAACCTGTAATTGTGGGCCATCTATTTCACAAAAGCCAGTCAATTCTCCTTGTCGCCCGTAGAGAAAATCAACCTACCCGGATGCCAGGGCTATCTCCAGGGCTATGCCAGGGTTAATTCAGTGGAAACCTCTCCTCTAGTCAAATCTCAATATTTTGTCTGCAAGCATACATGCCAGAAGAGATTGCTGAACTGGTAACAGAAAATAAGACAGGACCCATGGATTTATGATCACTTGATCTGCCCCTTGAAAATGAAGAAGGGGGCTGAGCCCCGGTGGCGTAGTGGTTGTGCGCGGGACTGCGGCCCACTGGGACAGAGGTTCAGTTCCAGCAGTGGGGCTGGGCCTCCTACTCCCACCACCGGAGAGCAGTGATGCCCCCCAAAAAAAAAAAAAAAAAAAAAAAAAAGAAAGAAAATGAGGAAGGTTGGTGCTGGGAATCACAATGCCCTCCACCCAGGCATCCCCACCCCACCTCATGGCTTTTTGAAAACTTGAAATAGGGAATTGCTCAGTGCTCGATTTTAAATGTGTTCTTTTTAGTGTGTTTTAAAATTTAGATTCACAGAGAATACTGACATAAAGAACTCTAAATTATCCTTCAGATAATTTGTGTGTGTATTCCTTTCCTCTCCTCAAGCACAGCTTCCTCTGTCTCCTCGTCACTCCCTCCTTTGTTTGTTGGTGGCCAGAAGGACTGGCCTACAGAGAAGGCAGGCAAACTTCCTAAGGCTTGGCTGGGATTTTCTTTTAATTAAAGCTTTTTTTGGGGGGGTGGGGGTGGGGGGCATCACTGGCTCTGGTGGTCGTGGGCGCTACCCAGTGCTGCTCCTGAGAGCCGCTGCTGGATGTGAACTGCCAAGCCCACGGGCTGCAGTCCCTCACTCAACCACTTACGCCACCGGGGCTCAGTCCTTGGCTGGGTTTTTGATCAGTGCTTGGCATCCACAAATTTCGTTTCACCCTCTGCAAAGTGCTGGAGAACAGCATGTCTCTGTGACTGGAAGAGTCATCCTAATTTGGGTCTGCATCACCACCAGGCTGTTTCAGTCAACCACTCTCTGCTATGGAGCAGCCCACTGTCTGTGAGGGCTTTTGATGCTGGGGACAATGATCTGAACAAGGTCAAGAAGGCTCTTTCCCTCACAGAGGGAAATACCCTTTAGTGTATTGACTAGAGCACAACACTAGTCATTAATTAAGTTATTAAAAAACAAAACAGACTGAGCCCCGGTGGCGTAGTGGTTGTGCACGGGACTGCGACCCACTGGGACGGAGGTTCAATTTCAGCAGTGGGGCTGGGCCTCCTACTCCCACCACCGGAGAGCAGTGATGCCCCAAAAACAAAAAACAAAAAACAAAGCAAATGTTTAAAAATAATAATAATAAATAAATAAATAAACAAAACAAAACCCCCTGGAGCCTCAAGCAAAGGATTCTTAAATGATCTTATGATACAAATGGGGTAAAGAACCCTTACCAAAGGAAAACTGCAGTTAGAACATGGAGCTCCAAGAGCCCTCCTGCTCCAGAAACCAGTCTATGGAGGCAGGCAGGCTTAGCAGAGGGCAGCAGGAGAAGTGGTTGCTGTACAGGCAGACAGGGCAGCTCAGTTCCACCCAGAGCGAGGCTTTCATGGAGTCTGGGCAGACTGCGGCTTATGTGCTAGGATTTGAGAAGCGTTGGGAAAGCTGCCAGTTCAAAAATGCCTCTTCCACAGATGTCTGGAAAATGTGAATGTTTACTTCTCTTGGGAGAGGTGGTAGTTAAAAGCCTGGACTTTGGAAGCAGGCAAACTTGTTTATAAACTCTAGCTCTGCAACTTCACTATGTGACTTGGGAAAAGCTACTCTTTTCTGTTAGCCTCAGTTTCCTCACCTATCCAAAAAAAATGCTGTCATGCCCTTCACAGGGTGTTTATCATGCTTCTGAGAGTGATTATAAATACAGCCCCTCCTCCTGGACCCAGAAATGGTAAAATTTCATCAACAACAAAGTCCCAAAGCCAAACTCACTGCTGTTGAGTTGACTCTGATGCATGGCGGCCCCGCGTGTGTCAGGGGAGCGCTGTACTCTGCAGGCTGTGCGCTGCTGCTTCTTCAGATGTGGATCGCCAGGCCTCTTTTCAGTGGCACCTCTAGGTGTATTCAAACCACTGCACTTTTTAGTTAGTCTCTGAATGCAAAGCATCTGTGCCACCTAGGCAACATAAATATTCAGTGAATGGTAGATCGTCTTAATATTATTGATTGATTGATTCATGAATTCCTTCCATCAACATTCATTGTGCCCCGTGCTGACCCTCCAAGCCAAAGTCCGACGTTGTATCTCATAGAGCACTTTTTCACATTTTACTGAACCCTTGGCTCTGTTCCTTGCTGCCAGCACAGCACCTCGAAAAAGGAATGTTCTTTGAGTGAAATCATGGACGGATCAATCAATAAAAGTATTGAGATTTAGAATGGAACTTGCTTTGGGAGATTCTTTCCAAATTCAAGAAAAGAGTGAAGGGCATTCTAGGAAGAGAGGACAAAAATGTATCTTCAAATGAAGAAGTGCTTTCAATTCATTTCTTCTTGTAATGCAAGATGTAGATGGCAGAAACTGGAGTTAGTATTAGAGAATATTTCATCGCGCACACACTCTCTCCCCTTGATGTTTATAGCTTCACAGCCTCCTGATCTTCTTGCCATCTCCCTGGTAGACTGCTTCTCAGTCTTCTTTGCAAGGTGCGTATTCTTTCTTCTTCTTTTTTAATTAAATACTTTTATTGGGAGCTCTTCCAGCTCTTACCACAATATATACATTTGTCCATATGTTGCCATTTGTACATAGGTTGCCATCATCATTTTCTTTCTTTTTTTTTGGGGGGGGGGGCATCACTGCCCTCAGGTGGTGGGAGTAGGAGGCCCAGCCTTGGCTCCGTGGAGCTGGAATCAAACCTCCATCCCAGTGAGCTGCAGTCCCGCGCACAACCACTACGCCACCGGGGCTCAGCCGCCATCATCATTTTCGAAGCATTTTCTTTCTACTTGAACCCTTGATATCAGTTCCTCATTTTCCCTCCCTCCCACCCCTCCTTTATGAACACTTGATAAATAGCAAATTATTATTTTGGGGTGCATTTTTTCAATTATTTTATTAGGGGCTCTTACAGCTCTTATAACATTCAATACATCATTTGTAACAAGCATATTTGTACACATATTGCCATATTCATTTCCAAATATTTCTACCATTAAATCTTGACATTCTTCAAGTTTGTCTCAGGAACTCCTCTCATATACTCTCCTTAGGCATCTCATTCACACCCAATAGTTTCATGGGGGGTTTACTTATCATTTAGATGACAATACCTCAATTTTTTTCTCTACGCCACATCTCTCTTATGAACTTCTATTTCCAAATGTCTCACACACCTAATTGTTCATTGACTATCTTCACTTGGTTGTCTTCAAGAATGTCCCAAACTCACCTCCCCTTTCTAGAACCTGGTCTAGAGCTCCCTGACTCAGAGAGTGGCACCATTATTCCCTCAAGTGCTGGACAAGTTAGGAATGTGGAGTCATTCAAAACTCCACCCTGCCTGTCAAGCATCACATCTCATCGGCTCTCCAGTCTTATACCCACCTCCTATTGTCATGATCACACGTCACATACCACCACCATTACCAATTGCCACTGAGTCGATTCTGACTCATGGTGAACCTGCCCGTCGAATGGTGCGTGCTGTAGTTTTCAATGGCTAATGTGTGAAGAAGTAGATCAGCAGGACTTTCTTCTAAAGCAGCCCCAGATAGACTCAACCCTCTGATCTTTCCAGGACCAACTGAGCATGTCAACTCTTCAGACTGCTCAAGGACTTGATTTACACCTGACTACCATAATCTATTTTCCCACATTTCATCTGTTTCTCCTATCCCGTTCAATCTCCACACAGCAGCCAGAGGATGCAGATTTTTTCATGTGACTACCTGGTTCAAAATCCCACAGTGTCTCATTTCCCTCAGAGTACAGGTCAAACTCTCTACCACGCCATCTGCTACACACTCATCTAATTCCTGCCAATGAAATGATATTCTTTTTTTTGGGGGGGTGCGCATCACTGCCCTCAGGTGGTGGGAGTAGGAGGTCCAGCCTTTGCTTCATGGAGCTGGAATTGAACCTCCGTCCCAGTGGGCCGCAGTCCCGCGCACAACCACTACGCCACTGGGGCTCAGCCCCTGAAATGATATTCTTGAAGAACAGTCCTAGTGACTTATTGCAAAGTTTTCAAGAAACTGAAAGCTGCCTTGGTGAGGAAAAGGCTAGGAAAGGAAAGCGGGTTTGGTTTGTTTATTTCCCCATTGCCACCAGGTGCCTGCTCCTGCTCTGAGGGTTATGAGGGCTGTTTGCTGAGATGAGACTTTCCTTGAGAAGGAAAGTTCTTGAGACTTTCCTTGCCGCTCATCCTACCTCCCTGATCTTGCCCCTCCAGATTTCTTTCTGTCCCCCCCAAACAAAAGTCATTTACAAAGAAATTAATTTAAATCCCTCATGGGGACTTAAAACTGCCATTTTGTGCGGCAGAAGCAGAGAGCACAGACTTCATCTGGGAAGAGTTAGAGGGATGGAAGCTCTGTCTGTAGAAGTGTGTAGACATATGTGGAAGCCATGTCAAGTATCACCATGTGATGTTTTTGTTTAATGGAAGTTTCTAAGATTTTGTGGCAAGCTTTTGAACTTGCCTACTCCTCACTCAACAACATGTTTAGATTCCAGAGACCAAGTTGATAGATGAAAATCAGCATTATGAAAAAATGAAGGATGATCAAATAATCTAAAAGCTGCCAACCTATATCATGATATAACTATCAAATTATCATTATATAACTGCCAAATTACATCATTACATAACTGCTAAACCACTGAAAATCATGGGACAGCCCAGTTGGCAAATAATCTTAACCATGACAGCCAACATTACTGTTGCCTGGCATCTCAACATTCATTACTGCCAGACATAATACACACAATAGCAAAATAGATTTTTTACAGTAAATGTGAAATATCTAATAGCAAGATGGTTGATAAGTAGGAAGAAGGCCTGAGCCCTGGTGGCGTAAGTGGTTGAGTGCAGGACTGCGGCCCGCGGGATCGGCCGTTCAAATCCAGCAGCGGCTCTCAGGAGCAGCACTGGGTAGCGCCCACGACCACAAGAGGCAGTGATGCCCAAACAAACAAACAAAAAACAAACAAAAAACCAGATAAGTAGAAAGAGATGTATTTGTTACACACTGTGTTTCTTAATAACAAGATGCATTCTCTTACCCATTATTATTAGCCAGAATGCTTCTCCTTTTGTGTTATAATTAATAATTTGCTTATACAGAATCCCTCATCAAAAAAAATTCCTCATGCTGTCCAAAATACATGTGGCTCACAAACATAACCTTAACAATGTTAAAATATGCATTAAATTCAGGCAGAAAGGAAACTGCAAATATGTTCATAGTAGAATGAGAGTGATTTTTATCCCTTTGCTGCTGCTGTATGCCGTTGAATTGATACTAATTGCGAATGGCCCTACAAGATGAACTGCCTCAGAGTTTCTAAAACTGTATCATTCTAGCAGCAGATCATCAAGACTTTTCCTGTTAGGTGACATGTGGGTATAAACCACAGACGTTTTAGATAATTGCCAAGTGCTTTTTTTTCTCCTTTATAACCAGGGACCCAATGCTGTCACAAAAACCTTCTAGAACAAAGCAGAATGTTCCCTAGGGTTTCTGGGACTATACAAGGGTTTACACACACACACACACACACACACACACACACACACACACACACACGCCCCTAGGCAAGCATTGGGCAACGCACTCTGAATTAGAGCATCCAGTAGCGTTGCCTGGAAAGTTTCTCTCTGGTCATAGTGAATTTTTTTGTAAAAGCAGTTTCACTCAAACCTCGTTTTTTTGTGATGACTGATTTAAGAGAACAGCATGTGGCTGTGAAATTTGGTTTCCTGCTAGAAAAAAAAATGCTGCACAAGCTGTTGTGGTGTTGAACACAGCTTACGAGGATGGCACTATCAGAAAGAGTGGTTTTCTCATTTCAAAAAAGGTGAAATGTCAGCTGAGCCCTGGTGATGCAGTGATTGTGTGTGGGAATGCAGCCCATAGGGTTGATGGTTCAAATCCAGCAGCAGCTCTCTAGGAGCAGGGCTGGGCTTCCTACTCCCACAAGGAAGTGATGTGAAAGAGAAAAAAAAAAAAAGAATAGGAAGGAAAAAAAAAGGTGAAATGCCAATTGACAAACCTCATTCTGGATTTCCATCAACTTTCTTTTTTTTTTTCTCATCAACTTTCTGAATGGACAAAATTGTGGACGCATTTGGAGTTTGTTTCACCAAGTCAGACTGTTCATCATGCTTTCTATCCAGAGATTCTGAAGAGATTATGTAAAAAGGTGTGTGACCAAAAAAATGCCTGATTTGTGGCAGACAGGGGCCTGGTTTTGCCACCATGTCAACACAACTGCTCATGCACTCATCTTAGTATATCAGTTTTTGGCAAAAAAAAAACCTGCATGCCCCACGTACATTCCTCACCTGGTCTTGTCAATGAAGAGGGGCATGAAAGGACAATGATTTGATGACTCAGAAGAGAAGAAAGAAATGAGGGAGGTGCTGTCATCCATCCAAACAGAGGAGTTAAAAAATTGTTTCTAAGAAAAGGATCACAGATTTGACATATATAGTATATTCAGTGTAATGGAGAAATGGGGAGTACTTTGAAGGTGATAAAGTTGTTTTGTAAAAAACATTTAAATAGATAGCTTTAAAAAGAATCCTAAGGGCTGAGCCCCAGTGGCATAGTGGTTGTGCGCGGGACTGTGGCCCACTGGGATGGAGGTTCAATTCCAGCTCCACAGGAGCAAAGGCTGGGCCTCCTACTCCCACCACCAGAGGGCAGTGATGCCCCAAAAACAAAACAAAACAAAAAGAATCCTGGGTGTTTTTGTGCACCCCCTTGTATATCTTTTATTTATTTATTTATTTATTTATTTATTTATTTATTTATTTTAGGCATCACTGCCCTCAAGTGGTGGGAGTAGGAGGCTCAGCCTTTGCTCCTGGGAGCCGGAATTGAACCTCCATCCCAGTGGGCCGCAGTCCCGTGCACAACCACTACGCCACCAGGGCTCAGCCCCCTTGTATATCTTTACAAGAGCAAACAATGTCATCTTTATCTTGCAGAGCAGCTGGTCGATTGAACTGCACAACTGGGTTAGGAGTCCAACACTTGGCCACTGTGCCACTTACCTATTTTAATTACTCTGTTTCTTACTGTCTTAAAGTTGTTTTACTATTTGTAAACATTAATACTTGTTGGTTGTTTATTATTAACATTATCTCAAAGTCTGTTACTTTTTTTTTTTTGGGGGGGTGGGGCGCATCGCTGCTCTCCGGTGGTGGGAGTAGGAGGCCCAGCCCCACTGCTGGAATTGAACCTCCGTCCCAGTGGGCCGCAGTCCCGCGCACAACCATTACACCACCGGGGCTCAGCCCAAGAAATAATTTTTTGATTAAGTTAAAACTATCATTATTTTGGCAGAGCTCCGGTGGCGTAGTGGTTGTGCGTGGGACTGCAGCCCACTGGGTTGGAGGTTTAAATCCAGCAGCAAGGCTGGGCCTCCTACTCCCACCACCAGAGGACAGTGATGTCCCCCCAAAAAAACCCAAAAATTATCATTATTTTATTTATTGTTTGTATTTTTCATTTCAAACCTAAGTAATCTTTGTTTAAACTTAGGTTTATATAAAAGCTTCCTATTTTACCCCTAAAATTCTAGTTTTAGCTTTTCTTTTTTTTAAGCATCACTGCTGTGGTGGTGGGAGTAGGAGGCCCAGCCTTTGCTCCTGTGAGCGGGAATTGAACCTCCATCCCAGTGGGCCGCAGTCCTGCGCACAATCACTACGCCTCCGGGGCTCAGCCCTAGTTTTAGCTCTTATATTTAAGCCTATTATACATTTTTTGGGGGTGAGAGGGCATCACTGCTCTCCGGTGGTGGGAGTAGGAGGCCCAGCCCCACTGCTGGAATTGAACCTCCGTCCCAGTGGGTCACAGTCCCGCTCACAACCACTACGCCACCGGGGCTCAGCCCACCTATTATACATTTTAAGCTATTTTTTTAATAAATGGAATGAGGTTAAAGGCTAAGCCCTTAAGGTTAAGGGGCTCAGCCGATTTTGAACACTTTAAAGAAGTCTTGTGCATCAGATTTGGCCACTGCAAAAAGTCATATGATTTCTTGGCTACTGCGTCAATAAACATTGAATATGGATCTAAGTAAATGGAATAGTCAACAACTTTAATCTTTTCTCCATTAATAGTGATGTTGTCTATTGGTAGACCTCTCCATGTAGTTCAGTGTTTACATGCATTATTTCTTTTTTGGGGGGGCATCACTGCCCTCTGGTGGTGGGAGCAGGAGGCCCAGTCTTGCTCCTGGAGAGCTGCAGCTGTATTTGAAACTCCAATCCAGTGGGCCGCAGTCCCGCGCACAAGCACTACGCCACCAGGGCTCAGCCCCATGCATTATTTCTGTAATCAGAAAAAAATTAACTATGCTTCTCCATTTTTCTCCATTAGTTTTTAAATTAGTATTATATATATATATAAATCTATACTTAACTGAAATTAACTTTCTCTGTTGTTACTGATTCCAGCTAAATGTGTCACAGGGTGCTGCCTCAGGAATTGCTATCAGCTATTCAAAGCATCCCTGACAGATTACCAGGGAAACAAGGACGCAATGAGAATTTGTCCAGTGGACTGCAGAGATCATTGAGTCAAAACTATTCTCTGCTAAGCTTCTCTACTGCTTTTTTAAAATTTGCTTCTCTACTATTTTAAGATACTCGTAGGAGT
The DNA here is from genome assembly GCA_004026705.1 of Nesogale talazaci. NCBI lineage: Eukaryota > Metazoa > Chordata > Mammalia > Afrosoricida > Tenrecidae > Nesogale > Nesogale talazaci. The sequence goes on along the minus strand of PVJH01038732.1, from coordinate 7,919 downwards.
CACTTAATTTGCCAATCTCTATCAATGATAAATATATCACCTTACAGACAATAAGCATTCACGTATTCATAAGCTTTCAGTTACTGAAAGATCATAGAATTGTTTATGATAGCATTTTCAATACATAAAGAATAACTCGGCTGAGCCCTGGTGGCGTAGTGGTTGTGCACGGGACTGTGGCCCACTGGGACAGAGGTTCAATTCCAGCAGTGGGGCTGGGCCTCCTACTCCCACCACTGGAGAGCAGTGATGCCAAAAAAAAAAAAAAAAAAGAATAGCTCATATAAAAATTGCTATTTAAAGAAAATATGCTGCATATTATCATTAAATTATTTGGGATGGTGTTCTTATTCAAATCAGTTACAAACATGAAAAAATATCACATATCAATTCTAATAGAAATAGATAAGTACATAAAATCTACTAAAATATAAGTACATAAAATCTACTAAAATATTTAATAATACTGTCAATATATTTGAATGCCACATACATAAAGCAACTTCGTAAATGAAACAGCTACAGCAGATCTTTGTTTACCTGGAGTAAAATTTTTTTCTTTAAAAATTTTCTATTTGAGGTAGTGAAATACATTTGCACTAAGATAGAATAAGCTAAAGAAAAAGAACAAGCAGTAGCCTGCAGAAAGAAAAATATAACACTCTGTAGCCCCAATTACAGAACTGTGGAATAAGGAAGACATAAATAAGAAACAACAAATGTAAACAATTTATATCTTCATAGTCACTGCTTTGTGTTATCAATTTCTATTAAAAAGAAATCATAAAATAGTTTGCAGCATAAAAAGAAAAGAAAATATATAAAGTTAGCCCAACTGCATTCATAAATATATAAAAGTTCTTTTAAAAAAAGACATTTCAAAAAAATCAATTATGAGACTTCTTTTAGTACTAGGATTTAAGTATCTTTGCCATCTTTATGGTTTATCCTACATTACAGATGAAAAAGAAATCTCATAGATGATAAGGAGATGAGTGATAGACCTAAACTCATATAATGCTGCTAATAGATAAATATTTTTTACCCTATTTTGTCTCTCTGAAGGAAACTATATTTTAGTAGGCACATAAGAATATTTTAGGGGGCTGAACCCCGGTGGCCTAGTGGTTGTGCGCGGGACTGCGGACCACTGGGACGGAGGTTCAATTCCAGCAGTGGGGCTGGGCCTCCTACTCCCACCGCCGGAGTGCAGTGATGCCCAAACAAAACAAAACAAAACAAAACAAAAAATTAAAAAAAAAAAAAAGAATATTTTAGAATATTCTCTATTTCTCTAAATTAGGAAACCTAGAAATGACAGAGAAGTTAGATGTTATCTACTTATTCATTAATCCACTCAGGCAAACATGCATTTACTAATTTTGGGGCATCCGAGGGCCAAATTATGTATTATGGAGTTGATTTGGACTGAGAATTACACCATGTGATGGATATGAACTGCCCCATAGGGCTTTCTGTCCCATAGTTTTTCTCCGCTGAAATCTTTATAGGAGCTCTGGTGGCACAGTGGGGTGTGCATTGGGCTGGGTAACCTCAAGGTCAGTAGTTTGAAACCAGCAACCACTCTACAGGAGAAAAATGAGATTTCTTATTCTTGTTAACAGCTACAGTGTCTGAAACCCACAGGAGCAGTTCTAGGGTCACGTGGCAGTGAGTTTAACCTCCACAAAGAAGAGCTCTGTGGGCACGATGATTCAGTTCGTGGCTGCTAACAGAAAGTCAGTGGGAACCCCTAATCACTCTATGAGCAAAAGATGTGGCATGATATCCATGAGGATCATTCAAGCATTCTCTCTCTCATACACACATAGGAAGAAATATTAAAAATGAACATTTTAATCTTTCCCCTACAAAGTAACTTGGGGATTTAACTGACTGACCTTTGGCTAGCAAACAAGGGCTTTTACTGCTCTACTACCAGGGCTTATTGAATATATTTTAGAATACTATATATATATATACACATATACTTATAAACACAGATATACATACACACATATACATATTAGTGAGTACATATGTAGCAGTCAATATACAAGAGGACCTCAATAAACTTATCAAAAATGAAATTGATGATAACAGCACTTTTCTGTGAACTCTTTGAAGCTCTTTTTTTTATATATATATATATTTAGAAGGAGGCATGGTGAAACAGTGGTTAAGTGTTTGACTACTGAGAGGCTGACATTTAAAACCTTCCAGCTTTTCTGTGGGACAAAGGTGTGGCATTTGGCTTACGTAAGCTTTTGTAGCCTAGGAAGTCCAATGGGGCTGTTCAACTCTGACCTACAGGGTCACTGTATGTCACATTGACTGGTCTATATTAAAGTAAGTCAAAACATATTGCTACCAGATGATAGAAGCTTTTACTAAACAAAAATATAAAATTGTGAAGCTATTATCCCCTATCCCTCCACCTAAGTCTGTACATTTCTGAAGGTGTTATTTCTATCTCTCTCATCCTTCCCTGAAGAATTTTGTGTTCTTCAGTTTATGTCATGTCAAAAATGGCAGCTTGCAGGACTCAAGTCGTGTTCCTTTAGAATCTTCTTTGAACCTGGGAGACAAAAAGAAGCCTGAAGAAGCAAGGTTGGATGGGATCAGGCTTTCTAGTGAAATCCCATAAGACATCCCTTGCTAACCTTGAAGAATGAGCCAGTGCAAGATTATGAAGGAAAAAGGAGAAATATTCTCAATTTTCCTTGCCTTTTATCACCAATGCAGTTTTCCATTTTCTAAAACCTTCCTCATAACCCCCCATAATGATCCTGGATCCTTTAAGAAAATTTATTGTAGTCCTTTAGGAACAACAACCACCACAAACAATTGCCATAAATGTACAGACTTGGAAACACCATATAGGGTCAATATGAGTTGGAATTAATTTGATAACAGAAGATTGTATCATCTTATGAACTGACCTGCACTTCAACTTGCTTAGCAGTTTTCTCAGAAACCATAATGTTGATTGGACCTTTGATGAAGGCTCCCTAAGGCGGCTAAGTCAAATGTATTACTGAGAGAATTTGTCTGCAACCATCATTGATCAGTGGGACTCATGTCAGTAAACTTTGTGTAGGAAAAACCCATGCATGTGAGAACTGGAACCCCAGAAGCAACATTTTTTGGGCTTATTCTAGTATCTAGTCAGTTAACTCTCAGAGAAAACATTATGAAATAGATATGCAATCGGCAATTTTGCTGATCAAGAAACAGAGGCACTGTGATTTGTCAAGTGTTGTGCAAGCAACAAGTGTTAGCAGGAGGATTTAAACTCAGGACAGTGGATCTGGGGTCTTAACGCTTAGCCAATCATGTATAACTAATTACCTCATCAAAGATGAGGTTTTGTTGAAAGATATTCAGAGCACAGCATAATTTTTAGAGGAAAAACTAAGAAAACATTGTGAAATTTATACTGCAATTTTAGAATTCTCACAAATGAGACTGTGTCCCCAAAGCCAACCTCTACTAAAAGGATCAACTATGATGTACACCTGCACATAGAGTTCTCCATATTATGTAAAGTAGGCAGAACTTCTTGCTTAATAATTAAGTTCGTTATCCCTTAACAGGCTTAGGCTTGGGTATTAAGTAAAATGAACTTCAGTTAGGGTGAAGATTCTTGTTTCAACGTAGCCAACTTTCAATAAGTACTTTTCAATCTGTTTACAGTACTGTGAATGATTCTGAATTTATGTAGAACATGGCTAAATAAGTAATACACATTTAAAGCTCTATGTTGTACTCTCTCTATTTATCCTCTATGCTGCTATCTCTAAGAGATAACTTTTAAAATAAACTCAGTGAAATGCTTGAAAGAATTTAGAAAATGAAAAACAATTTTAAAATCTCTCAAAAACAGAGCTTTAATTCAGAAACTATTTCGTATCTATTTCTATTACATAAATAAATTATGCACACATAGATAAAATTTGAAAGAGAACATAATGTTCAAAATCATATAAATGGACTGTTTAGTAAATAGTGCTAAGAAAAATTGAGTTTCTGATAAAAGTAGATTTTTAATTTATGTATTACATCTAAAAATAAATTTAATTTGTCTTGAAAATCTAAAAAGTCTTTTGAAAACGAAAAGTATTAAAAATATGTAGCTAAGGGGCTGAGCCCCGGTGGCGTAGTGGTTGTGCGCGGGACTGCGGCCCACTGGGACGGAGGTTCAATTCCAGCAGTGGGGCTGGGCCTCCTACTCCCACCACCGGAGAGCAGTGATGCCCCCCCAAAAATCAAACAAAAACAAAACAAAACAAACAAAAAAAAAGAAATACCAGATATAACTAAGCAATTTAGAGAAGAAAATAAAAATCATTTTTATTCACAAATACAATATATAAAATTATTTATTCAATATATAAGATACTATTTTATATTATAAAATTATATCATGCAACACATTATATAACATATAATATGGTGACATAACTATATTGCTAATGACATGGTATATTTATGTAAATTAATATATTTTATAAGTTATATAATATCTAAATATGTTATGTGTATATAAATAGTTATATATTATACACGCACACACATAATTTATATTATAAATATACATTATATTTATATATTATAAAGTTTACTATATACTATAAAATATATTTGTGCATATTTATCGTTGAGTATATTTAATTTTACATGTTACATAAGTATATTCATGAACATATAATAATAATGTAAAATACATTTATAAATATAAGTGTATATTTATATAATGTAGATTATATAGATAGATAGATAGATAGATAGATAGATAGATAGATAGAGATATTTGGGCATCACTGCTGTCCGGTGGTGGGAGTAGGAGGCCCAGTCCTACTGCTGGAATTGAACCTCCGTCCCAGTGGGCCGCAGTCCCGCGCACAACCACTACGCCACCGGGGCTCAGCCCTGTAGATTATATATAAAATACAAATTATATATAAATTTCAAATTTTTTTTGGGGGGGAAGCATCATTGCTGTCAGGTGGTGGCAGTAGGAGGCCCAGCCTTTGCTCTGTGGAGCTGGAATCGAACCTCCATCCCAGTGGGCCACAGTCTCGCGCACAACCACTATACCACCTGGGCTCAGCCCCTAAATGTAAAATTTTATAGATATAAATACATTAATAGATTTTTATATATACAAATTTTAACTAATATATAGTCTATCTTTTATTATATAAAATACATTTGCCCACTGGGATGGAGGTTCCCACTGAGACGGAGGTTCAATTCCAGCAGTGGGGCTGGGCCTCCTACTCCCACCACCGGAGAGCAGTGATGCCAAAAAAAAAAAAAAAATTTGTACATTTATAAATTATATAGAAGTACTTTTATATAATTTATATGCATGGAAATTTAATATATAATTTGAATTATATATAAACAAATACCTATATTTATAAATATTTATTTGTATACTTATAGTGTGCATTTTATATACTAAATTTATTAATTTGTGCAAATATGTCTTATATTTTACATAGTATATAAACCCATTTGTATTTATAAAATTTTAAATGTGTATAATATATAAATATATTTGTATAAATGTATAGATTTTATAACCATATTCATACATATAATTTTGGTGGGGGGCATCACTGCCTCTGGTGGTCGTGGGCGTTACCCAGTGCCGCTCCTGAGAGCCGCCACTGGATTTGAACCACCAACTCCACGGGCCACAGTCCCGCACTCAGCTACTTACGCCACCGGGGCTCAGCACAATATAATCTTATACAAATATATTTTCAATATTATATATGATACATTATGGAAATATACCATAAATTTTTATGTGATATAACAATAAGATTTATATATAATGAAGGCTTACATATAAATTTATACAAATATATTTATATGCGATGTTACAATATATGGATCTTTAATTTTATAGTACATATAAATTTATATTGTATTTATAAATCTATGTAATTAATGCTATTAATAATTAGGAACAATTGGGGGTTGATGCAGTTGTGTTTTTTTTGAAACAGTATTTTGTTATATTGTGTGTAGGGTATGTACTATGGATTAGAACCAGCTTAATGGCCCCTCGCTGTAACATTAGTCCTTAGAAGAATAATGCATATCAATTATAATGCGATAACAATTTGCCTCTTTCATGTTAGGAAAATTACTAAAGATTAATAATTTCTTATAGAGGCTAGATTGCAGGGAACACACTACTCCCAGACAGTTTTGGGAACAGTCGAAATGGTTATAATTGCATCAGGGAAGAATAAGCAGTTTGGCTCCACCTTTAAAGGTATATAGACATTTTGTTTAGGTACTCGGCTTTTAGGAATCTAAGCCACATATGTTCAATATTGAAAGCTGTACCAAAATACTGTTGTTGTTGCTGTTATTTAGTCAGCTACGACCTGTTATTACATGGAAAGAACAGGCCCGAGCCATCCTGACAATTGTTCCTATGTGTGTGCCCATGCGATATCCCAAGATGAAGCAATGGAAAATACCAGGCACACATTCCATCTCAAATAACATCAAAAGTAATGTGCTTTTCAATACTCTAAAGAGGTGTTGTGCAGCAGATTTACAATACAATGTTTCTTCTTTTTTCAGTCATTTTATTGGGGGCTTTTCTCTTGGGGGGAGGGGAGTCACTGCCCTGGTGGGAGTAAGAAGCCCAGCCTTGCTCCTGGAGAGTTGCTGCTGGATTTGAACCACCAATCCTGTGGGCCGTAGTCCCGCACACAACCACTACGCCACGGGGGCTCAGCCTTATTGGGGTCTTTTACAGCTCTTATCACAATCCACATATTCATCTGCTGTTTCAAGCCCTTTTGTACATAGGTTGCCATGATCATTTTCAAAATATTTTCTTTCTATTTGAGCCCTTGGTATCAGCTCCTCATTTTTTTCCTTCCCTCCCCAACACTCCCTCCCTCTTGAACACTTGATAGGTTACAAATTATTATTATTTTCATATCTTACATGATCCACTATCTCTCTTCTCCCACTTTTATGTTGTTCGTTCGCCTGGGTGGGAGAGGTCATATTTTTGTTTGTTTTTATTATTTTTAAAAATTAATTAATTGGCTGAGCCCCGGTGGCGTAGTGGTTGTGTGCGGGACTACGGCCCACAGGATTGGTGGTTCAAATCCAGCAGCAACTTTCCAGGAGCAAGGCTGGGCTTCCTACTCCCACCACCAAGGCAGTGATGCCTAAAAAATAAATAAATAAATAAATAAAATAATTGATACATTTTCCCTGACTTTTATTTGGGGCTCTTATCACAATCCATACATTCATCCAGTGTGTCAAGCATATTTGCACACATGCTCCCATAATCATTTTCAAAGCATTCTCTTCCCACTTGAGACCCTGATATTAGCTCCCCATTTCCCCCCCTCCTCTGCTTGCCGTCCTCACAAACCCTTGATACGTTATAGATTATTATCATATCTTATAGCGTCCTCATCGCCACCTCACCCACTTTTCTGTTATTTTTCCCCCTTGGAGGAGGTTGTACATTGATCCTTGTGACCTGAGTCCTGGTATTTTCCCATTGCCTCACCCTACCTAATCTTCCTGGTATCTCTACTCTCACTGTTGGATCTCAGGGATTTATATATCCTGTATTCTCTTATCTGTAGCAGTGAGAATGTTCTGGTCTAATCTGATTTGTAAGGTAGTTCTTGAGGTCATGATAGTGGGGTGAAGGAAGCATCATAGAGCTAGAGGTAAGTTGTGTGTTTCATCAGTGCTATACTGCACCTTGACAGGCCTTCCCTGTTACCCCTTTGTGAGGGGATGTCCAATTGTCTACAGATGGGCATGGAGTCTGCACTCCATGCCACCACAACCACCCCCATTCACATTGGGTGTGGTTTTCTTTTTTGTTTGTTTTGTTTGTTTTTTTGTGGGCA
>PVJH01038731.1:0-16960 GCA_004026705.1 Nesogale talazaci | reverse complement strand
TCTTCTACAGTGTACCAAGGTAGGTCAGGCACCTCAAGTTGGTCTCATCTAGGCCATCTGGCAGCCCATGCCTCAGTGAACCAACAAAATAAGTTAGATCCTCTCTTAGCCTCTCTCCCTGAGACATTAAAAGTAGAGTCTATTTAGAGAGTCCCATATCCAGAAACCCAGACTGGTCTAATTACATTTTTTGCACCAGTATCCCCCCCTCAGTAACCATTCCCAGGGATATTCCTCAGGCTTCTGCTTATAGTATATGAAAGCTCGAGCAGTTCTTTGTGAGTATAGCGTGTTTCTTCTTGAGTAATCACCTCAACCTCACCTTTAGGAGCTTTCTTAGCCTTAATTTTAATTACAGGTCTAGCAGAAACTATCAATGGTGAGTATGATTCCTGGGTGTTCTCAGCACTATCTTGTAAGGCCTTTCCCTCAGGCAATGGTACAGATGCAGCCCCACGTGACATTTCACCTTGAATAGTTTGGTTAATCTGCTCATGTGTGTGTTGTTTTGTTGATAGTGAATTACTATCTGCAGTTGGGAGGGTGGGTCTATTGACTGGGATGACTCAATTGTTTCTAGAGGTGACACAATATCCTCTTCTTCTGGATCATCAGCCTGTATATTCCCATCCCATGTTTCCAAGTCTCGATTTTTTTCCTATCAATGCCCTCATTTTGGTATCAGACACTGCTCTAGCTCTGCCATTCAGCTGATGTTGTAATTCAGCCACTCACATAATGAGACTCTGGACCTGGTTCTCAGCAATGAAGGCTCTCCTTTGTACACAGGCAGAAGCTTTTAAGTCTGTAAGGTCAGCACCTGAGGCATGCCTCTGAGGCCCTGAGATCATCCCTCTCCTTAATCACACAGTCCATTGTAAGGAGGACCAGCCAACCAGCTTCCCTATACTTGCCATCTTGACAAAACTGCTGGAAAATATCAAACATATGATCTCCCAGAGCCTCTCCTTTAATCAGCACCCCATCTACTGGTTCTGCTACTTTAGTTATTAGCTTTGCTATTTCACACCATGGATTAGTAAGAGTGGCAGAATTATCCATGGCTTTAGGTGTAGAATTAGCATCATCAGTGCTCTTAAGATAAGGTGACCAAACATTCTGCTTTTTAATAATTTAACAATGTCCCAAGGCATTTTAAAATTAAAATAAATATATTACAATACTATTTTTTGCATCCTATGAAAATTTTTGTTGCTCCATATAGACCAAATTTTTTTAATGAATCACTTTATTGGGGGCTCATACAACTCCCATCACAATCCATACATACATCAATTGTATGCAGGCCACATTTACACACTTATGCCACCATTACTCTCAAAACATCCTCCCTCCATCCAGGCACCCAGTATCAGCTCCCTATATTTCCCTTCCTTCCCTCCCCCCACCTCATGAACCCTTAGTAATTTACAAATTTTTATTATTTTTATACTGTACACTGTCCAATGTGTCCCAACACTCACTTCCCTGTTGTCTATGTCCCAGAGAGGAGGCTATGTGTAGATCCCTGAAATTGGTTTTCCCTTTCTATTCCACCATCCCTCCACCCTCCTGGTATTACCATTCATATTACTAGTCTTGATGTATCATCTATCCTAAATTTCCCATGTTTCCAACATAGACCAAATTTTTAATCAAGAATGCCACCATCCCCCCACCCCCAATCAATGGTTTCCCACTTAAAATCTTGTCACTTTACCTTAAGACTAATCAGATTGGATAACCAATCTAAGAAGCCCATATTTATGATTTTATTTCTCTAGAAGCATTCCTGGTACCATGTGTGTTAGTCAGGGTTTCCTAGGGAAACAAAACCAGGACACTAGTAATTCTCTCTATATATTTATATAAATAGAAGGCTATCTAATGTAAGAAATAAACAGTTAACTAATCTATAAAACAGTACAAATGATTCGGTGCAACTTACTTGCATGAGACAGCTAGTACACTTCGAGTCTTGAGGGCTGCCGTGTAGTCCTCTGTAGAACAATTCAGGCTATATGGCCACAAGCAGCAAACAGCAAAACAGGTCACCAACAGTCAGCCAGATGATAGAGTTCAACAGTCCCCAGCTCAAGATGTATATTCCGAGAGAGTGGAGAAGCAGGGCTTGAAGGAACCTCAACTCACAACAGCAGAGTCCACGGAGTAGGTGTCCCATGGGTAGTATAGCTAGGAGATTGAGGCACAGGACAAACAAGGCAGCTGGCTGGTCCACAGATCCAAGAGTAAGAGAGCAAGGGCAGGGATCTCCAAGCCTTTTGTATCTCCACCCTTCAATTGATCTTACATGTGTTCATTGGACATGTTGTCACAACAAACCTACCTATCTTCTTTGCCTATGTTGGCACAACAAGCCTACCTACCACAACACTCCTCCGGAAATTCTAAGCAGTGGGCTAGAGTCTCTTTTACCACCATAATTGGCCTCTGGACAGGGAAGTCTTGGCCCAGGTGAAGGCTGATACCATGTTGCCTTGGTATGGGCTACTGCAGGAACCAGGAAGAAAATTTGTGGGAGGCTCTTACTTTGTCAATATTTCCTGGTCTACCTCATGTCCAACTACTTATAGTCACATACCAGTAGATTAAAGGCAAATTTACATTTCTTTTCATTCAATTAACCTCTCCCATTTAACAAATGGAAAACTGAGGGGGAAGTGACTCACTTGAGGTGTTTATCCAGGTTTCTCCTGCCTTTCAGTCTCTCTCTCTCTCTCTCTCTCTGTCTCTCTCTCTCTTTCTCTCTCTCTCTCTCCCTCTCTCCCCACACCTCTCTCTCACACTCCTTCCCTTTCTATTTTCTTTCTTTGCTATTTTTGTACGATATCTATATTTTCATTTATTTGGTTAGTTTGTTCTTGCAGTGTTTTCCTAACTTCTTCTAGAGTTTTGCCTGTATTTTTCTTGATTTTTATTTTATCATATATAGATATACTTTTTACATTTTCCCCATGGCTGTATAATCATATTCAAATACATGCATACACATAGAAGAATAGAAGTTTTTTATCATTTTTGCTGTAGAAAAGTAGGGTCTCTCTTTTTTCTTCTTCCTGCATCCTGCTTTCTCAGTCAAAAATCCCTTCTGAACTTTCTGCTAATAAGCAAACCCTAATTTATTATTCCGTTTCATTTTTGACTCTTTTATTGTGCGTTAGATGACAGTTTCTAGAGCAAACCCGTGTTCCATTCAACAGTTCATATATATTTTGTTTCATGCCACTGGTTGCAATCTGCCCAATGGATCATCACTTATCCCACATTGTCCTTGTGTTTCTGTGCCCCTTCCCTCTTATGTCCTAGCCTATTTGAACTATGCTCCCCTTTTTATCTCAAATGATGGATTTTTCTAGGCAGTGTGGACCTCTTTCGAGTTGCTGTTCCCTTTAGAGATGTCATTACTGTTTGCCTGAAAACTGTACCAAAGAAGTGCATGCTGTTCTAGATCTAAAGAGTGAATAAGTGTCATCACCTGAAGGGTTCTATCTGTCTCTCTCTGACCAGTAAGTCTGGTCTCTTTGATAATTTTAGATTTTGGTCTTTACTTTTCCCCCCACTCTACCCCAAGCAGTTGGTAGTGGTACATGTGCATCACCTAGTTCTTTGGGTCCCGGGATCTAAAAGCTAAGGTTCAGGCCTTCGATTAGTCCATTGGACTAATTATCACCCAGGATCACCGATCTTCTTTACTCTTCATTGCTGCAGATAGAGAGAGACCCACTGTTGCAACTTAAAAGCTGCTACTCCTGCGCTTTTAGACTCACCAAAGCAGGATGTAAATTTTCACTCTATTTCCATTTCAGCAAAGATTTTCTATGTATTTCAATTGTCAATTTATTCCTTCTTTCCTCCAAACCAATGTCTCAATACCTGATTTCTAATTAAGGGCAGAATTCCTTTAGACAGTTCTCCTTTAAAGTGGCCACTGTATTAAGCTTCCTTAATAGGGGGCATGGGTGGAAACTCACAGGGGGAAGGAGTTTCTGCTGGTCCTCTGGTCAGGCAGCAGTGTGCATGTGAGTGCATCTGATGATGCTCTGCCTCAGGAATGAAGCCAGAACACACTGGGCCTGGGCAACCTCATAGCCCAACATGCCCTGTGGTCACTTTGATTCTCTCAACAGACACCTATCTCCCACCCTCATGGACACTCAAGTTCCTTCCGCACGTCCATGTGGCCAGCCACTGGCTACAGGTTCCTGTATTCCTGGCCAGTGACTGAGTCACAGCTCTGGTCCAGGTAAATCACAGTGTTAGGAGCCCCTACCAAAGTTGTCCTTCCTTGGATTTTCTCCCTAATCACAACGTGCCATACAGAGTTTCTATTATCTTACAGTTACCATTTTTTTCTAAATTAACTTCATTTTCTATTACACTTTTCCTGTTTAATGCACGTGTCGCTTCTGTCCACTGCTTACACCCATTGTGTGCAGTAGAGTCCCCCTCGTGGTAGTCTGGCATGTTTCAGAGGGGCACTATGCTTCAAGGGGCCTTCAATGAGTTCCTTTTCAGAAGTAGATCTTCAGGCCTTTCTTCTAAGGAGCCTCCAGATGGATTCAATCTGCCCACCTTCCAGTTAGCACTTCCAGTTCATCCTGACCATTTGTACCACGAGGGAGTTCTACTTAGACCCAGGTCAAGCCATCAGCATCCATCCACTTGGTCCCATTCTCCCAGGCAGGAAAATCCTCTCCTGTCACATTAGGCTCATTCATATCTGCAAGTACAGCCAATTGCTCCATCCAAGGAATTCTTTTTTTATGGAGCTCTTTTATTGAGCCATCTTTGGCCTCATTTTATCACCTCCCATGCATGTGGAAGCTAGACATTGACTAAGGAAGATGGAAGAAGATTCAGTACATTTAAATGAAGGTGCAAGCAAAGAATACTGAAGGTACCACGGACTACCAGAAGAACAAACAAACGTAGCTGTCTTGGAAGAAGCACAAACAGCTAGGATGGTCCTTGGAAGCAAGGATGGCATGGCTTCCTCTCGCATACTTTGGACATGGAGAGATCCGTCCCTGGAAAAGGACACCATACGTGATAACATGGAGGGGCCACATAAAGGAGAAAGATCCTCAATTGGGTGGATAGACACAGTGGCTGCAACAATGCACTCAAACATAGTTGATACTTGTGGGGCTGGTGCAGGACCAGGCAGGGTTTTGGTCTGTGGGGCATAGGAGGAGCGCTGTGAGTCAGAACTAACTTGATGGCACTCACAACCGCAGCTCAGTGGACCTTGGCCTACCATAGTTTGTCCTTGTGTGAGAAGTGGCTGTTTTCTTACCCGTTCCGTTAACATGTCTATGGATTACCTGGGACTCTGCTTCATCTCAGCCATAGTCTACCTTGGCCCTGTGTTGTCATAGAATCAGTTCCGACTCGTTGCAAGCCCATGTACAACAGACTGGAATACGACCCTGCCCTACACCCTCCTTAAAAATGATGCTATGTCTGAGCTGAAGGTTGGAGTCTTTCTACCAGTCTATCTCCTTAAGGGCCTTCTTCTTTTTGACCTACCCTGCACTTTACCAAAGAGCTTTGACATTGCAATGAGGATGCATTGAGCTACTAACTGCAAGGTCAGCAGTTCAAAAGCACCAGCAGCTCTGCAGGAGAAAGATGGGGCTTTTTACTCCCAACAAGAGTTAAAGTCTCTCAGTAATTCCTCTCGGCATTATACGCTCTCCTCACCATCCCTTTCAGATCTCTTGTTGTTCTATTCCTGAGTTTATTGGCTTCCCACTCCCCCTCCCTAAACCTCCCTAAATGAAAGGCGAGCATAATAGTGGGATAGGAGGAAGGGGAACAGAAATAGAGGAAAGAAGTAAGAGGCAAAAGCTATTTATAGAGGTATAGCTATAGGCATTATATGTAAATATAATAATTTATAATAAAAGGGATAGAGGTCAATATGCAAATATTTATATGTTAAATATTAAGCTATCAGTTGGACTTCGGGCCTCTGCTCAAGGCTTCCCTTAACAGAAGAACATATTGTTCTAATACCCTGGCATTCTTTGATACCCACATTCCTGACATGATGACTGTAGACAAAATGGGTACATAAACAAGTGTGTTGAAGAAAGCTGATGGTGCCTGACTATCAAGAGATGTTGCATCTCAGGTCTTAAAAACTTGAGGTTAAATAAGCAGCCATCTAGCAGAGAAGCAAAAAAGTCCACCTGAAAGAAACACACTAGCCTGTGTGACCATGAGGTGACAGGTATCAAAAGATCCAAAACAACTATATCAATGTAAAAGAGGGGGGTTGGGGTGAAGAGCCAAAGCCCATCTGTACATGATTAAACTTCCCCCCAAAGAATGGTTACAAGGAAGGGATGATTCAAACAGGGTGCAGTATAGCACCAAAGAAACACATCATTCCTTTAGTTCCTGAATACTTTCTCCCCTTCACTACCATGACTCAGCTCTACCTTAAAAATCTGGCTAGACCAGCGTATACTCTATAGATAAGAGTTCTTGACACATGGAATTCAGGACAGATAAAACCTTTAGGAACAGTAGTGGGAATAGTGATGTCATGAGAGTAGGGGATTGTGAGGGTGGGGGAGGGGAAGAAAGGGAAACCCATCACAAGGTTGTATATATAGCCCAGTCAGGATGACCAATAACAAAGAGGTGGGTGAAGGGAGACAACAGACAGTATAAGAAACAAAAGAACAATTAATCAAGGATTCACAAAGGTGGGAGAGGAGGGAGGAAGGAAAAGAGGAACCACTACCAAGGACTCATGCACAAAGAAATTGTTTGGAAAATGTCGATAGCAACATATGTACAAATGTCCTTAATACCACTGAATGATGGATTGCTATAAGATTTGTAAGAGTCCCCAGTAAGAGTTACAGTCTCCTAAACTCACAGGGACAATTCTACTCTGGCCTAGGGGGTCACTAGAAGTCAGCATCAACTCAGTGGCAATGAGTTTGGTTTGGAGTCTTTACCAGGTATATTGACTTGCTTCTGAGACTGGTCCCTGGATCTGTTAAGAAATACCTATATCTGTTAGGAATAAGGGTACAAATTTATTTGGGGGGGATCTGGTGCCTTCCCAAACAAAGTTTCCATGTTTCCATTTTCCCCACCAGCCACAGTGGTGCCCTAAAGGTTACCTTATGGTTACATGATGGCTGCTGGAGTTCCCGCCCATTAGAGCTGCATTCCAGGTAGCCAGACCAGTGGGGGGCTGGTGGGGAGAGGGGAAAGGAAGGCAGGATGAGTAGATTCCAACATATAATCACCCTAAAAGACAGAGTAGAATTCCGTCCATAGAATTTCCAGGGTTAGACTCAAGATTATACTCTATGTGGAAATAGCCACGTTTATCACCCCCGAGAGTGGTCGATGGGCTCAAACCACCAGCCTTTCCATGAGCACTCAAGCATTCAACCACTTTGTCACCAGGGAAAGGGGGCTTCTGCCCGCTGAGGAGCTCTTACGGCAGAACTTCCTGGCAACTGCAACCACCACCTCCATAAATAGCACGTTAGCCACCCCCATCTGCAAACCTCCAAAACCAAACCCACTGCCATCAGGTCTTTGCTGTCTTACAGTGACCCTACAGGACGGGGCAGAAATGCGCATGTGAGTCCCCAAGACTATAACTCTTTGGGGGAGTGGATAGTCCTGTTTTTGTCCCTCAGCGTGACCGTGGTTTTAAACTAAGGACTGCAGACCGACGATGCATCACCACTAAGCCACCAAAGTTCCTCCCATCTGCAGAGAAAGCTAGAAAGCAAGACCACCCACAACAGCAGTGGCCTCCTGAACCTCACAGAAAGGGGGAAGCTGGGTCCTCCTCAGCAAGTGAGAAGGGGCTTCTGCCCCAATCAGAAACCAGGAGATTTGCATAAGGACCATGAGAACTTGCCTTGAAGGCTTCCAACTCTATGATTGCCTCCTGAAAGTTCCTTGGGCGGGAAAACTTCCCTCCCCACCTGCATCTGCTCTAAAAATCATTAAAAATAGTAAAATAGCCATAGATGCTTCACCCCAAAATATGTTTCAAACATTTTCTAAAAGATACAGAAATCAGGAGTTTCTTTGATCTCACCAGCCAGTAATTAAAAGAGGTCAGTAATTTTTGCATTCCTCCGGTTAGGTTTTCTTTTTCTGAGTACACTTACATGTACTGTCTATTCAGGCTGATACGCTGCTCTTTTCTCCCGCTCTCGTTTCCAAAACATTTTCCCAACTTTTCAAAGAGGCTGTCTTGGGAGGGTCTTTTTTCAAACAGAAACAAAAGATTCCATGAGAGTGACTCCCTCTCTACTTAATATAGCTTCTTGTTGTTGTTGTTGTTGCTGCTGCTGCTGCTGCTGCTGTTGTTGTGGTGTGCCATCTACTTAGCTCTGACTGCTAGCAGCCCTATATACAGGAGAGTGGAACACTGCCCCATGCAGTATCTTCCTCACAATTGTGGTTCAGTTGAGACCATTGTTGCAGGCACCGTGTCACTCCATCTCGTTAAGGGTCTTCCTTTGCTTAACCAAGGAAACCCAGTGGTGCGGTGGTTACACATTGAGCTGTGATCCTCATGGCCTGCAGTTCAAACCCGTCAGCATCTCTGAAGGAAAGAGACTGGACTTTCAACTCCAGTCAATACTTACAATCTCAGAAACCCACAAGGGGTCACGATGAGTCAGCCTTGACCCAGGGGTAGTGAGTCTGGTTTGGCTACTTTGCCAAGCGAGAGGTCTTTTTCCGGGGACTGAGCTCTCCTGATAACATCTCCAAGGCACATTGAGACGAAGTCTCCTTACCATCATTTCTAAGAAGCGGTCTGATTGTACTACCAAGATAGATTTGTTTGTGCTTCTAGTGGTCCGTCCATGGTACTTTCAATATTCTTAAAGGGAATAGAAAGCCCCTGAGGGTCTTTCTCCTGAGGATCAGCATGTAGTTTTGAATGACTGATCTTGCAGTTAACTCCCAATGAGTGACCCATACACTACCAGGGATCCTTGTTCATGGATAAGAAGACTTAATAGAGTGAAAATGTCAAAATTACCTAGAGAAATCTAGAAGGCAAATCCTGTTAAGTCCATTCCAATTCAAACCCCAGGGCATTCAAAGACATGGAAAAGCTAAGCACCCACATTACACATAAAGGAAAGATACCCAGGAGAAGCAAACTACCATTGAAAAGCAAAATTAACTATGCAGTCTCACACTACTTATTTCAAAGCCTACTACATTACTACAGTAGACAGGACAGCTTGACAGCTTGGTAAGATAATTGATACATAGACCAGTAGATCAAAAGGGAGAACCCAGAAATAAAGCCAGGCATCTACAGGCACTTGATTTTTTTTATAGCAGGCTGAAGCACATTAAGAGGGGAAGAAATAGTCTTTTCAACAAATGGTGCTACTGGAAAAATTAGATCTCCATTTCCAAAAGAAAGAAACAAGACCCACCCCCTATATTATATACAAAAACAAATTCAAAGTGGATTAAAGATCTAATTATAAACCCTAGAGTTACAAAGATCATCCATGAAAAAATAGGGACAAACTTAAGGGCTCTAACACAAAATCAAAATTTACTCCCCCCCAAAAAAAAAATTTACTCCCAAACAGAATGAAAAACACTCACTGCACAGAAGACAAAATGGAGGAGTGGGGTACCCTGAGAATACATCCATGTACTTCAAAAGACTTCACCAAAAAAGAAAGCTGATAGGTTGGAAAAAATACTTAGTAATAATGTAACAGATAAAGGGCTAATTTTAATAATCCATAGAAAGCTGCAACACCTCAGTGCGAAAAATACCAAGAGCCCAATCAAAAAGTGAGTGCAAGACACAAATAGAAAATTTGCTAAGGATAATATTCAGAATGTACATTCTAACAACCACATGAAGAGATGTCAGAACTTATTAGCAATAAGAGAAATACAAATTTAAAAAATGAAATACCACGTCACACTGATATTCTTTGCAAAATTCAAAAAATCAGAAAATAATAAATGTTGGAGAAGATGTGGAGAGATTGGAAGGCTCACACATTGCTGGTGGAATTGTAGAACTGTACAGCCACTGTGGAAATCAGTATGGTGCTTCCTTAAACAAATACAAATACAGTTACCTTATGTCCCTGGAACCCCTCTACTAGATGCCTTAAAGAATGGAAGAAGACAACACAGACATATGTATACCTATGTTAATTGTGACAATTTCCATTGTTGAAAAAAACATGGCAACCATTGAAAGCTCTGATTATAGAGAGATGGATAAACAACTCTGGTACATTCATACAACGGAATATCATGCATCAATAAAAAATAACCATGTTTCCTTAAGCAGCATAAGACATGGACAAAACTAAAGAACATTATGCTTAGTGAAGTTAGTCAATCTTATAAAGACAAATATTCTATTGCACCATTATTATAAGAAAAAGAACAGTGGTCCTTTTCACACCAAAGGACAAAACTTCGAAGACGATGAAGAGGACAGGGATGGGGACAGGGAGAGGAAAGAGATAAGAAATTACGGAGGAAGGGAGGAAAAGTGGGAGGGGAAGGGCTCTTTATCATGGGCAGTAGACATAAATAAGCTATTCACCAAAGATGGCATCCAGGTGGCCAACAATCATATGAAGAAATGCTTGAAATCACTAGTTAGAAGAGCAATGCAAATTAAAGAACAATATCTTTTCATACCCAAAGAAGCAGACTTGGATGCTTATGAGAAGACCAAAGGAGATGGGGGAGAGAAATCAATAAATAAGGAATACAGACAATGACAACTAGACTGGTAGAAATAGGGCGAGTTGATTTACGATGTCTGTTGGAGGATCCGCATGAAATCCCTGTGCCAACACTAAAATAAAACAAAGCTGACCTTTGGGTTAGCAGCTGCACACAGTAGCCTCTGTAGCATGAGGCCTCACTAGCAGAGATACAGTCTCCAGTTATCCTGTCAACCATGCATTCGGTATTGCTGTACAGGTTCTTGGCAGATGTGATTAAAGGGCATAGATGGTTTCCCGGAGGAGGCTGTGGACGGCTTAACCACAAGGGGTACATGCCACTCTGTAAGAGCAAGATAAAGTCACCTGTTCCTGTAGAGATGTAAAGCCCCATTTGAAACTCTCTGCAGGTCCCCTGGGAATCTGAATTCATGGTAGAGCGTTTGGTTTGGGGTTACAAGAGATGATGCTAGATCATCTAGGTGAGCCTGATTCAATCAGTTGAAAGGTCTTGTGCCTGAGAACTTCAGTCTGCCCATCTCAATGGCCTGACCTATGTATGGATCTTGGATTTATCGCAATCACATAAACCGATTTCTTGCAATAAATCTTTTCACACACACACACACACACATATACACAAGAGCCCGTGGTCCCAGAGGCCTTCCTACCCCCTCCTTCAGCATCCTTCTCTGACTTTCCCAGCACAGCCTCTCCCCCTCCTCCTGCTTCTCTCTGAAAACACAATGGAAAAGTTTGTATTCTGAAATATCTAATCATGTATTTATCTCTAAGTACTTTAAAAAGTCAACATAATTACTCTAGGCCCATTAAGTTTAATTTGCAGCAAATTATGCATTTAGCATGAAGTTGGGGTTGCTTTGCTGGTTGGAGTCGGGATTGGGGTTTAGCTATTTATAACAGGGGAGCTGGCGATAAAAAACATAGGCTGGTTAAGCAGCATTGAAATTTTGGATGGATCTTGTTTTTTGGATTTGGGGAGGTTTTTTCCCAGGGAAAATTCATATTCCTTGGTGCCCTGGAGCCCTCTAGAATGAGAATCAATACTTGGGGCTCCCCAAGGGGCTAGAAGTAGAGAAGTGACTGTCAGTTCATGGAATAGACTGGGATCCAAGTCCTGAAAGTCTGCAGAGCTTTCTAGTGTACCACGAGGGACAAGGAACAGTTGGCCAGTTTTAGGCAGGATGGGGAGGAGTTTAGATTTGCCTTTGGAAAGTGGCATTGTTAGGCGGAGAAGGGGAGAGGTAGGCTTGAAGGGCAGGGAGATCGGTGGAAGAGAGACTGATGGCATCATCTGAATGGAGGTTAAAGCTGTGGGCATCTCATTTGATATCCCCTAGACCATTTCTGTGCTCACCTGTAACTGAGCACTCTCCTCTTAACCCAGCTCCTCTCTGCTTCTCCCCCGGAGAACAGTCTCTGGGGCCCTAGGAGCTGGACCATCCCATGGTCAGTGCTGTTGACAAGTGCCAGGGGTTTGACATCAAGAAAAGATGGAAGTAGGTGTCCTCCCAGGGGCAAGTCTGAGTGATGCTCTACACAGTTCCTCAGAAGACCCTCCAGCAGGACTGCTCCCCACGGTGGAGATGGATGCTCTGATTCAGCTTCTCTGGACTTTTTTCCCTCCTTCATTCACTTCCCTCACCCCTCACTGTACCTTCTGGGTTCACCTCCCAAATCAACCGTCTGCTCTTTTTGAGGAACCCAAACTCAGGCATCCTAGGTAATTTCAAAGCCACAGCAGTGGAGTGTTGTGAAGTGAGGTGGAGGATGGGGGAGATACTCAGGTGACAGGGTTATAGGAGTTGGTGATGGGCACGCTGACTCCCAGCCTCCTGGCTTGGTCATCTAGTGACTGGTGGCTTCTTCTCTCCTGGCCTGGCCCACCTCCTAGATGTTCATCTGGTATAAGCTTTTTTTAGACTATGGCAGCCTTGTAAAAAATCAATGTCTGCAAGGAGTATTTAGCCTTATCTGGAGACTCAGCATGAGACCTGCCCTTTGGGGCAGTTATTATTATAAGTTACTCAAAGACATCCTCTTTGTATCGATTCCATAGTTCTGGCTCTCTGGAACAATGATAACTGCCATGGACATTCAGTGATCAGTCCTCTACAGAACACCAGCTATCTTCTACTCTGTTGCAATGTCAACAGAAACACTGATGAACAAGACGGACAAACCCCGGTCCTTGAAGAATTCCACTCAGGGAGCTGCCAAAAAGAAAGAACTGTCATCCAATTGATTCCAATTTCACCTTATTGGACAGAGTAGAACAGATCCATAGGGCTCCTGAGACTGTCAGGGGTTACAGGAACAGACAGCCTCAACTTTCTCCTGCAGACCGACCTGTGGATTTGAACTGGCAAACTTGTGATTTGCTACCCAACTCCTACTCCACAGTGCCACCAGGGATTCTTAAGAAAACCACACATAGGCGTGGATACCCAGAAAAAAAATGGATGTTTGTTTTCAAAGCTTTATTTGTTTGTTTATAAAACCATCTTATTTATCACCTTCAAAATACTTTCCATTACACTTGATACATTTGTCAAATACACAATCCCATTCTTGGAAACATTTCTCAAGCTCATCTGTTTGGATGACTAACAGCACCTCCCATGTATTTTTTCTTCACCTCTTCTACTTTGTCAAATCACTGTCCTTTCATGTCCCTCTTCATTTGTGGAAACAAAAAGAAGCTGCATAGAGAAAGGTCAAGTGAGTTAGGTGCACGGGGCAAGAGATAGCTGCCTTTTGGGGCCCAAAACTGGCACACTGAGATGGCTGCCTGAGCAGGTGCATTATCACGGTGTCAAAGTGGTATCATGGTGTTCTCCACCTGCCATAAATCAGCCTTTTTTGTGTTGTTGCACACTGATACACAGTCTTCTAAGAACCTCTAAATAAAAAGCTTGACTAACAGTCTGACGTGGTAGAATGAAACCCAAATGTACTATCCCCTTCACATCAAAGAAATAAATGAACATTGGTTTGGGGGAAAGTACCTCCTCATACATTGAAGTTATACGTGTATCAAATGATTGCAAGGAGTAAAATAAGTCAGAGGAGGCTTAGCGTGCAGGGGAGGTGGTTGCTATCTGGAAGGTGAAAGACATGCTGCCTGGTAAAGTGTCATCTGAGCAAAATCCTTCCAGAGATGCAAGTACCACACAGGTGTTAGAGGAAAGGTACTGAGCTGGAAGCCCAGTCTGTTCAAGGAACAGCGAAGAGGTCATTCTGGCTGCAATAGAGTTACCGAGGGACAGAGTGACAGAAGTTGAGGTCTGGATCTTACAGAGTCTGGAGATCCACTTAAGGATATTGACTTTTCCTCAGTGGTGGGAGCCACCAGAGGGTTTTTGATAAGTGGCGGTGATGGCAGTGGCTACTGCTGTGATTGTTGCTATTAGTTACCATGCACTTGGTTCTGACTCCTCTTGGCCCTGTGCACAACAAAATGAAACACTCCTATGGTTCTGTTGAAGCCTGTTGGTGCAGCCGCCATGTCAATCTATCTCTTTGGGGACCTTCCTCAACTGTGCTGACCTTTATCGGGCATGGTGCTCTCCCCCAGGGACCGGTCTCTGCTGAGAACATGGCCAAAGTATGTGAGGCAACATCTTTCCACCCCAGCTTCTTAGGGCGGGTGTTGGCTGCACTTCTTCCAAGACAGGCTTATTTGTTCTTCTGATAGTCTGTGGTACTTGCGATATTCTTCACCAGCTCCATGATTCAAATGCATCAATTCTTCTGTGGTCTTCCTTATCCAATATTCAATTTTTACCTGCACATGAAGCAGCTGAAAATACCATGGCTTTAGTCAGACACACCTTCGTCCTCAAAGTGGCTTCCTTGCTCTTTGACACTTTCAAGAAATGTTGTGCTACATTTACCCACGGTGGTGTGGTGTTCGATTTCTGTATGCTGTTTCCATGAGCACTAAGTGTGGTTATGAATGAAATGAAACCCTTGGAAACTTCAGTTTTGTCTCCATCTATTGATAGAAAATGAGGGAAAGCTTCCATAAGATGTCCTGACACCAGGGCAAATGGGTTCAAACATCAGGAAGGTGGTCTCTTGCAGTCACCCTTGGCAATCCTTTATCCCTAACAATGATCAACAGAGCTAAATGGTTTGCCTACAAAATATATTCAAATGAAATCACTTCTGAATCACTGTTGTACTACTGGGCCAAGTTTCTTTCCTCATTGACTACCATCTGCCTATCACTGTATCATATTGGGATTGATCTGTTTGTTCATCTAGTAGCACATGGAATATTCCATATTCATCGCTAGCATCACAGAATAAATGCAGCAGTACTTCAGCTTCTGCATACATATGAGGTGATTGAAAAGATGATGACTTGGGCCAGGCACTTCTTAGGCATCAAAGTGAAATCTTGACTCTTTGAAACATTGAAGAGATCTTTGGCAGTGAATGTGTCCAACGCAATATGTTTTGATTTTCTGTTTCCATGGACACCAGTTATTGATCCACATAGAATGAACCATGGACAATGTTGATTTTTCTCCATGTCTCATGTTGTGAGGCTTTTTGTTTTCTTTTCATGGAGCTGCAATACATTTTGAAGGCTATAATCTCTGAGTTTCATCAGGAAGGATTTCAAACTGTCTTCATTTTCAGCAAATAAATCTGTGTCGTCTACCTGATGTAGGTTGTTCATGAGTCCTCCTCCAATCCTGAGGCCAAGTTCTTCTTGCACAAATTCCACATGCGCACACAACCCAGTATTTGGAATCTTCCATTCTTTGTAATGTTATCCATTATTTGATATGGTCTACACCATTAAATGCCTTCATGTAGAGGGGGAGATGGATGGACAGCTAGATGGATGGTGGTGGATGGATGGATAGATGGATGGATGGAGAGGAATGGATGGAGAAGGATGGGTGGATGAAGAGGGATAGATGGCTACACAGAGTTGACTCAGACTGATGGCATTCTTGGATACAATGGAATGGAATATTGTCTGGTCCTGCATCAGCCTCATCATCAGCCACTGGCATGTGCAACTCCATCACCATGACTATGGTGTCAATCCAGGGATTAATCCCTGGTGATATGTGAATTGGATAATCCTTGTTGATCCTTAATGTTTTCAGTAGACAAAGAAGTAGATCACCAGGCCTCTCATCTAAGTCTTAAAGCTCCATTGAAAGCTGTCAACCAGGGTTTCAACATATAGGTGGCATAGCTTCCAGTATATCCACAACACACAAGTGTTGCTCCATGCACTACAGCACACAGATGGGCCAGTGGTTGACCAAGATACTTAGATTGAGTGAAAGTTGCCTGAGGAAAGTACGTTTTGCATTTCATAATTGTGATGCAGGGCTGAACCCCGGTGGCGTAGTGGTTGTGCACAGGACTGCGGCCCACTGGGATGGAGGTTCAATTCTAGTAGCAGCTCCACAGGAGCAAAGGCTGGGCCTCCTACTCCCACCAACAGAGGGCAGTGATGCCCCCCCCCCAAAAAAATAATTGTGGTGTAAAAAATGCCATCTAATTATCAGGGACAGAAAGTATACCAGTGATTGCAGGCAGCAAGGGTATCAAGTTAGAGGGAGGGGGCATTATGAAGGAAATAGTGCCGCACATGAAGGCAAATGTCTGTCAACCTGTGGCCCAAGGGGACAGGGAGTTATCTCTTATACTGAGCAGAACCCCAGTCTATCCGAGTTTCTCCCCAGCATGTCCTCGCCCAGAGGGTGTGGCAGAAAGATGAGACAGATTTGCTGATGGTCTCTTTTCAGTGGGAGACGGGCCTTCTTTAATCAGCTGCAGTGTCTTTAAGAGATAAAATGTTTGCTCCGTGGGACTCCCTGATGGCTTTCGGAAACTGCAAGTTAAACACTAACCAGGAAAGACTGCTCAAGCTTAACCCTCCTCTCCCTAGCACTAGCGTGCAGCTGCAGAGTCTGAGTCGAGTGCAGGAGAGGCTGATGAGAGTCGTTCTTAAAGTCCATGGCTGGATCTGAAACCAGACCAGGCTCCAGAATCCACCTGCCCTGGAGTCCTTCAAACCCCCTGCCTCCATCCTCAGCTGGGACTCCAGAGGTTCTGGGGCATGATATCTGTGGGGCAGCCTCGGCCGAGTAAAACAAAGCCGGCAGCCCAGGGAGGGGGACGTGGAGCCCTTGAGACAGAGGCCAAGGAGAGCCAAATTT
>PVJH01038730.1:0-16950 GCA_004026705.1 Nesogale talazaci | reverse complement strand
GCAGCCCACAAACTAATGAAAGTTTAAAGCAGCCTCTGGGAAAGCAGATGTCCATGGGGAGCTCTGACATATTCTGGGAAATACAGAAGCCCATGAACACCCAGAAGCTGTACATGCTAAGGGTTGTTCACATTCTCATTAGGGACTTTAGAGGGTCTTTAACTCTCACCTGTGGCTGACACGGCAGAAAATAAAGACTCAAGTAAGGTCATTGAGAGCCTGGATGAGTATTATAGGTACACCTTAACTTACACACACAGAGTCTTTCAGAAAAAATTGGGAGCTTCCTAGTTCTAGTCATTTACAGCCTCTGTATAGTCATCTAATAATCATCAAATTAGCAGCGCATACACTTCCACGGACAGTCACCACACATTGTGCATGATACAAAATGTTCATGAAAATGGCAACAGCAGTCCAAGTCCCCCCACCCTTAAGTATAAAAATAAAGTTAGATTTCTCTCACGAACACACTTGTTCAATGATGAATTGTCTGAGGAGTCTTTGTGTGACAAAGACAGCATAAAATGATTACAAGAAAAGCTAGGCTGCAGAGCCAGAAATATTTACTACCCACATGTTTACAAAAATTTTCCTAAGCTCCAGTCTAGTCTGTGCCACGCCTCATTAGTGACATTACAGATTTGGTCTTTTTATCTCTGAGGAGGGCAACTAGTGAATATTTTTAATGATAATTCTGTCTTTAAAGATAAAAGACAGACAGTGATTGCCCCAGAGGAATGTAGAATCCAGTGGGAATCACTTTTACCCTTTAAATTGGTTGTTTTCTCCTTTCTTAGGAGAGATAACTGTATAATTTTCTTTACTTGCTTATTTTAAATTCCTACAGTAGCTGGCAGAGTGTTAAATATTAGCCAGGGTTAGATGCTATTTTCTGACTCAGTAAACAGTTTGACCTTTATAAATGGTTGTCACCTGCAACTCATAAGAACTTATTTTGCTGACAATTCAAGAGTGGATACCGTGATAACTGAGCCACTCACAACAATTTCCTTGACACCTTGGCCCTGTTACTGGCAAGAAATCCAGACAAGACCAGGGAAATTCATCCCCGTGGACAATTTGTGAGTCTCAAGAGGCAGGAGAGTATCTTTCCAGTTCCCAAAATAGCTGGCATTGTAGAAGGAAGCCTCTAGATCCTTCAGTGTCTCTTATCTGTGGCAGAAAGAACTCCCATGGGTGTCTTCGTTAGCTGTCACAGAGTTGACTTCAACACATATACATGTAAAACAGAACAAAACTTTGCCAGACTGTAGCCCATCTTCATCATTTTAAGATAAGTTTTAGGCTGTTATTGAAGTTAGGGTATAGGAAGTACCAGTGGCAGGATAGCAAGACACAAGTGCCACAGTATAAGAAATAAATAATATGTGATAATATTTATTGCCAAACGTCATAAAAGTCTTGTTGTCCCTTGAGTTGCATTGGATTGACAGCATGCAACACTATACAGATGTTTGGATTATTGGACTTCCTCTTTGCATCTTTGTCTAACCCAGTGGGTTCTCAAACTTCCTAATGTTATAACACTTTAATACAGTTCCTCATGGTTTGATGACCACCCCAACCATAAAATTATTTTAGTTGCTACTTCATAAATATTTTTCCTACTGTTATGAATCGTGTGACCCTGTGAATGGGTCCTTTGACCATCCTCCCACGGGGCTGTGACCCCACAGGTTGAGAATCTTTGGTCTAAATAGAGTGCTTCACATGTCACAATCAAACCATAGTTGATGAGAACACTGGGGAAAGAACCACACAAAACAAAAGCTCCACAGTCACAGAAGAGGGTTTTAATTATGCATTGCTTTATATTTTGTATACTTCTGCTCTCTTTCATTTGTACAAATAACTGAACATTACTGACATGGCAATAAAGAGGCCAATCCTTGCTGTTAATTAGGCATAATTGTGTAAACTCTAGTTACTTCTGGTTAACTTGCTTTTCATGTCATGAGTTGGCACTGCTTGAATAACCTGAATATCTAAGGAAAATTAGTTATGTGTCTATAAACTTTTTATGATAAATGGACATGCCAGCAAATCCATAATACAACTGAAACAAAATGTCTCAAGAAAGTGGTAGGCAATGGTTTCTGGAATAATTTACAACATGATATACATAAAGAAGGAAAAGCTTTGAGGATGATAAATTGCTTTGAGAACAGATAGGCTTTTATCAGTGTTACCATAGCCTTGGACAATATGCCTGCTACAGAAGGGTTGAGTCAATGCATTAAAAGGAAGTTTTCAAGTCAAGCTGACTGCTAATAGATAATACTAAAGGGAGGGAGAAATATGGCTAAGTCAACTCAATCACATTTTGTGGTGTTGATGCTTGATATTCCTTCCATAGATTGTCATTGATGATGTTCAATTAAAACAACATTTCTTCAAGTCATAGTATGTTAGGTGCTTTGAAAAACATTAACGTGTGGTTAAAGACAGCGCTCTATGAAGCTCATGGACTAGGGACTTAGTTAAGCATGACTACACTTGGCTTAGTGATCTGTTGCTACCATCTTGAAATTCATGGTACATTTTAGACAAGGAGTTCTGCATTTTAAATTATGTAGTTGAATTTATATAGAAGAGAACCTTGTTGCCATTGTGTAAATTTCAACATAGAGTGACTCAAGACTGTACTCGTTTATGGAAGCAAACTGCCACATTTGGCTTATGGATTTCATATGCATCAAAGAGTTTACAACGTTGTGTCATAGAATTATGCTCCAAAGTAATGCATTGGGTCTGATCTAATGAGAGAAATCAAATACTTAAATTTTTGCGGTGTTTTTTTTCACAAGTTATGCAATAGAACCATTGAGTTGACTTCATCTCATGACAACCACATGTGTGTCAAAATAGAACTGTCCTCTATAAGGTTTTCAAAAGTTAGAACCCTTCTTTGGAAGCCCCTCTGACTGGGCTCAAATGTTCAACCTTTCAGTTAGCTGAGAATGTTAATTGTTTAAACCACCCAGCATCTTCTACTGCCCAAATTCCCTCTCCTGGATAACAATCCAATCAAGCAGAAATGATTTCATAAGTCTTGCTTCTGATAAGTTCAAGCTATGATTCTGCCAAGGTAAATCAATGGTGTAAGGATTACATCTGATCTCCTTTGATTCCACATAGAAGAAGGAAAATCCCACCCTTCACCATCCCAAGACCTATTTCTGTAAATTAGAGGTCAGATGTGCCTCTATTATCTGTCTTTCTTTACCTTGTCTTGACACCCACAGTACTGTACTTCTCTGCTGGGCTCAATAATCCATTGCAATTGACTGATAGAGCTTACCAACAAAACTCACTATTAAGGGGTTGTATTAGGGATGTTTCAGTGGCTAATTCCTCAGAAGTGGACAGCCTATTCTTTCTTCATAGTTCGTACTTCATCTGGAAGTTTTGATGAAATCTTTTCACTGCTAGTATTTGAAATGACAGTGAAAAGCTTCCAGCAACACAGCCACACACAATCCACCACAATATGATAAAGACAAGCGTTGATGGCTCCCCCTCTGGAATTGAACCTTTGTCTCCCATATGACAGAGGCAGATACATGCATGTGAAGGTTGCATGCTGAATAAGGAATACTAATATTGAACAAGCAAAACACAAACAAATCTGTCTGGAAATAGAGTAAGACTACTCTTTCAAGGATAGGATGGAGAGACTAGTCTCGCGTTCTTTGGACAAGTTGTCAGGAGAGACTAGTCCCTGGAGAAGGACATCCTGCTTGGTAAAGTAGAGGGACAGAGTGAAAGAGGAAGACCTTCAACAAGATAATATGACATGGTGGCTGCACTGATGGGCTCAAACATAAAGATTTATGAGGATTTCCAGGCCTGAGCAGTGTTACGTACTGTTGTACAACAGGTTGCTATGAGTCAGAACCAATTTGATGGCACCTACCAGCAAAATTAGGGAGGTTAACAAGTTACCACAAGCCAGAATCAGAAAACATTCAGGTTACAGTCATCGGTTCACAGAAACACTTCTCCTGAGCCAATACTCAAGCCTCAATCTAGTCTTCAGTCTTCCAACCATGTGATCTCTGGTTCTAAACCTCCAAGGTCCATGAAGCCCTCCTAATGCTCTGCCTCACAGCGGTATAGTCATGAAAGCCAAGTCAACATCTTTCTGGTATTTCCTGTTTTCAGCAAGATCCATAGGACGTTGTCTTGGTGAACTGTTATGCTAATTTACCTTGTGGCTCCTGAGACCATGGTCCTTATCTTCCAGACCCAGCAACTAAATCCCTCAATGTGTTCATTCTAAGACATTTTAATAACTTTTCCCATATATGCGCCACCACATTCATAGAGGTCTTTAGAGAAAAGGTAAATGCATATATACAAATAATCATTGTATTTCCATCTTCTCTCCCTCACACAATGTGTAGGCTGGGTAACTATCTTAGCGTCTACTTGTAAAACAACACTATTGCAGGATTGTGCATTAACAGCATTTGCTTCTGTTGCCTTTGACTCTTATAAACTTATTAGTATCTTCCCCTACCCATCTCATTTTTTAATCCTCCCTCTATGCTATATTACTTACCACTTCATTCAAGTTAAAGCTTGCCTACCCTCTAGTCATAATTTCCACTTCTGCCATTCTTCAGCTACCCCTGTTCACTATCCAAAATGATTATTTTAGCCTGATAAACTTTTTCTTGACTTTCTATCTCGATAGCCTAGACTCTCTCAGTAACTTGTGATGTTAGAACGGCCTCTATCATCTCCTGTTTGTGCTCAGCTGCCTCTGTGTCTACATGGCTCTATATTATTCGGAGTGATTAAGTTTAAAACACACTTTGTAGAGGCGAGCCGTCATTCATGTAACAAAATCACAGTAAGAGAACTCTAGGGTTACATGGACATTTAGCGGTAACAGGATAAAAAAACTTCAGTTTTGTTTTGTTTTGTTTGGGGCCAGGGGCACAATCAATCCACAGCAGA
Organism: Nesogale talazaci; assembly: GCA_004026705.1. NCBI lineage: Eukaryota > Metazoa > Chordata > Mammalia > Afrosoricida > Tenrecidae > Nesogale > Nesogale talazaci. The sequence continues at coordinate 11,961 of PVJH01038730.1, read as the reverse complement.
ATTGTAGACCAGTATCAAACAAGAAGAAGAGATAGGTAAATGGGCCATTCAAATATAGGAGAGTGGAGACTGATCAACTGTTTTTTAAGTGGAGCCAGAAGTGATGTGGTAAATTGTTTCAGTGTTTGCCAAGAAGTTCACAACCTCCTCACCATGGATGGGCTAATCCAAAGGCAAACAACCTTTGTGCTAGAGCAAGATGGACAGAAGTGCGAACTCTAAATCGTCACTCTCCCCAGGTCTCCTGGCATTACTGCTATCCTTTTCCTTGAAATTCCAGCTGGCAGATTCATGCACACATGGTCTTTCTGGACCCATTTGTACAGTGAAAAATAGCAGTTTGAGAACTGGTTGTTCCCAGGAGTCAGCTGTCATCTCCCCCCTGTGTTCTGTACAAAACAGTTGGCACAAATGGCTTGCTTTTCAATTCTGAAATGGGTTATAAAAACTTTGACTTAACAGCCAGACCCTTCATTAGCTTCCTTCTGGTCTCTAAGCCCAAGAAAGCCAATGCAATAGATGGATATTTGCATGGCATTTTCCCTGGGATAATAAAAATGAGTCCCATTGAGGTTTTGTATAATTTCTTTGCTTATTCACTGCTTTGTTTGTACCATAAAATTGATTCTCTTAGAAATAGCAAGAGGCGAACATATCCTTTCCTTTCATCCTTTTTCTAGATGATTGATTCTCAAAATTTGGTTCCTGGACCAGTATTACTGATACTTGTTGGACAACATAGATACATATTGAAAATGTAATTTCTCAGGGTCCCCAGCTAGGTCTACTGTGTCAGAACTATAGATAGGGGCCAGCAGCCTATGATTCTCATGAGCCCTAAGGTTTCAGAAACTCGGTGCTAGAGACTTGATTTTCTCACACATGTGTATGTAGAGAAAGTAGGGAGAAGGCAGAGGTAGTAATAGTTTCATGCCCAATACTCTCTTCTTTTCTCAAGCTCAAATTTGCTTAAAGGTTGAATGTTTCCATTTCCACATGTACACTTTTGTTCTTTAGAGGTGGAATAGGCCTGTGATTGACTTCTCCCTAATGAGATATAAAAAAGAGTTTACACACAGTTGGGTGAAGAAAAGAATTCACAGGATATCATAACTTGTATGTATGTATGTTTACATACAGTTACAGATAACTTTAAGAAAGACTGAGGATACAATATGCATATTTAATGTTATATTTCTTGTAAATACTTAATATGTTATATAACATTTTTAATAATAAATCATTTAGTGTTATATTTAAAGGCAAAAGAAAGTACCCACAAAAGTCTTAATTATCCAGACACAACCTCCAAAGTATACTCAGTCCTAGAAAGTGTACTTTTTTTTTTACCAGATCACCAAACACCAAGATATGCATAAGGTATCTTATTTTTGGACAAGCCATTGTCTTTTACTCCACATTGGGAAAGGAGCCCTAGTGGTATAGTAGTTAAACAACAGCAACAACACATTGGGTTCCAATTGGCAAGATCAGCAATTTGAAACCACCATTCATTCTGAGTGCGTTATCTATTCCCATCAGTAGTTTCATTCTCAGAGAATAGCCTTGACTCGATGGCAGGGAGTGTGATTTCATTTTGGTTAGGCAGCCAAACCGATTGCAGGCCAGCTGCTGATACATTTTCACCATCAGTGTAGTCTAATTGATATAGGATGTTTCAAGAGGTGCTTTGAACTTTATATGGTACATTACAAATAACTAAGTAGAGTTATTTTTATCCTATTCTTGGGCAAGCGCAGTCCCATGTATCCCAACAACCAGTTTCGAGCTATCACTAAGAAAAATAAAACAACCACAGAGCAGCTGCAAGATAACCTGATTACAGCATAGTGGACCTGCTGGAATTTTTACTACTGTATACACTTACACACACTTATACTGTGTATAAGTCAAGTTTTCAGCACATTTTAATGCAGTTTTTGTAGTAAAATTATGTGCCTCAGTTGAATTGAAGTCAGCTTATACTTGATTATATATGGCAGTTTTTCTGATACAAAGTGATGGCTGCAGGTGGACTCCTTCATGCTCCCTTCTCTTTTTCTTACTGGAAGATAAACATGATGTCTCAATCAGAGCAGGCTTTCAATGAGCATGGAGAAGGAGTTCACACCAAGAAAACTTGAAAAGAGATCTATGCGATGATGCTGGATTTCCACGGCATTTGTGAACTGTGTTTGTAAGACATGTTAAATGAAAAGCTATAGGTTTAGTAATGTCTGGAGATTTTTATTCTTTCAAATAAATATAATCCCCAGGGCGGCAAGCGTGTAAGAGTGAACATTTATGAACATTATGGCATTGTCACTCTCCGAATGTGGGTAACTCTATAATGTTAGGAATTTATGTTTTTAAAGCAGTTGTAAGAGATTCAGGATGTATTCAAAGCTGCACAGAATTAGCGAATGGAGAAACCAAAGTTTCTGTCAGCGTTTCCTATTCTGTGGGTCATGACCCCTTTAGGGTTGAATGAACCTTTCACAGGGATTGCCTACTCCCATCAGAAAACATATATTTCTGATGATCTTAGGAACTGAGACTTCACCCCCTATCTGTCTCCAGGCTTGTCTGCCCACATGCAGATACGCACACATGCAAGTACCCAGCAGGAAGACTGTTACACCTGCTACATCATGCTTTAAGACAAAGTTTCATTTATTTGTATTTAGAAACAAATATTGCACAATATCTAATGACATATTGTTTTGTGATTAATCACTATACTTTGGCTGAACCCCGGGGGCATAGTGGTTGAGTTCAGGACTACGGCCCACTGGCTTGGCAGTTCAAAGCCGGCAGCAGCAAGGCTGGGTAGCTCCCACGACCACCAGAGGGCAGTGATGCCCCCCCCACCAAATCACTATAATTTAATTGTGTTTAATTACACTCTGCATATCATATATTTACAGTATTATTCCTAGCACTAACAAAATTGCAGTTATAAAGTAGCATCAGAAATCATTTTATGTTTGGGGGTCACCAGAACATGAGTAACTATATTAAAGGATTACAGCATTAGGAAGGTTGAGAACCAGTGGTTTAAACTGAGCCTTGACTGTTTCTACATCTTGAGGGATGCTTCTTACTCAAACCTCTGTTTAAAATGAAGAAGACTTTAAACAAACAAGAGAAAATTATGGTTTTAATGTAGTTATATCTTTGGGTAGCAGACAGTATGTAGCCAGAACTCACCCAGGCTTACTTAGTTTTGTTGTCTGGCATTGGTGTGGAGTTAGAAAAGTCACTTGTGCTTTTGGAGCTTCAGTGTCTCTTCATCTGTAGAATGACAAGATCACCCAAACTGCTTTTTATGATACCAAGTTTTGAAATTGAAAACTCTGTATTCTTCTTGTGCTACACCCATGTCTTTCATGAAGTCACAGGCTGTCTGTGCTCATTTTACTCAGTCCATAATGTTGGCAACAGTCTAGTTTTTTAAGAGTTAGACTCTATAGATTATCCTTGGAAAAAATAGTAGAACTGAAATTCTTAAGCAAATGAATCTCAGGAGAATGTTGTCATGGTAAAGAAGAATAACCAATCCTATTCTGCTATGTGGTATGGTTTTACGTCCATAAGTTTCACAGGAAACAATTTACAAGACTCCTTTTAATTTCCAGTGGAAATCCAAATCTGAAGTCTTGAGACATTAGGAAAACCATATCATTAGGTTATTATGATTCCCACTCACTTGTATCTGATTTGATATTCTCATCTCAAAATTATTTTCATTAACTCAGTCACTATTAGTTTTTTTAAAAAATAATTTTGGGGAATATATTTCACATATAGTACAATTTAATCATTCAGTTATAGTAGGAAAATTTATGCAATCATCACTATTATTTTCCCAATATTTCTTCTTCTCATTGTTGTTAAGCTCTGTGTTTCCCCCAATTTTGATCTGCCATGTCTTTCATTTCTGTCTCTATAAATACAAAAGTACTATCTCTATAGGTACAAAAAAGTCATATAAAAAACAAAAGGGGGCTGAGCCCCCGTGGCACTGTGGTTGTGTGCGGGACTGCAGCCCACTGGGTTGGCAAGTCAAATCCAGCAGCAGCTCTGCAGGAGCAAGGCTGAGCCTCCTACTCCCACCAGAGGGCAGTGATGTCCACCAAAAATTATTTTCCGGGCTTGCTACTCCCACCAGGCAGTGATGTCACACACACACATAATGGAAGCAAATAAACAAAGAACTATAAATAACTAGACAAAACACAAAAACTTTAATCACAGAAACTATTAAAAACAGAAACAACTTTAAATGGATCAAAAGGAGATGAAATAATAGGGAATTGTATTTTAATCTAACTGCATCTGCCATAATTGGTTTTACAGTGCTCTCTTTCTGACAACAAGGCTATGGACATCCTTTTGCTCTGGCAAGAGGGATTCACTAGACAGAATCCATGTGGGAACTCTGGACTTTGAGCTTCTGTTGTTATTCAGTCTTTCTGCAGACTGGGTGTTCCCAATTCAAGCTCTATTATGATTCCCTCTGTGGTAGTCCAGGTAGACTGGAGGAACAAATTTCATAGACAAGCATATCAATATAAGGAACGGGTTTATATACAAAAGGAATCGGACATGGAGAAAGCATCCCAGCCTAGTCCAGTTTAAAGTCATAAGTCCGATATTAACCCATATGCCTGAAATCAGTCTATAAAGTCTTCCTCCGACACACAAAGTCACAGATCAGTGGGTACAGAATCCCGGTGTTGGCAGGGCATCTCGCCTCCAGGGCTCAGGGTCCCTCAAAGCAGAAGCAACTCATCGCTGGCAGAGGTCTCCATCTGGCCGCCTCAGCTTCAGAGGTCTGGCTTCATCAGGGCAGGTCTCTCTGGTGGCTCTTCCAGTTTCTCGAACACTGCCAGCTTGTATTGTCCGTGATTGATTGTCTCTTTAACTCCCAACAACTGGGGAAGATAGCTTCTCATCTTCACGAGGGAAATATCATGAGATTTCCCAGAAGTCTCAGGAGGAAGCCATGTCCACATAGAGGCCTCATTGGCTACTCAATGGCTATCCCCAGATTAACAGGCTAGACTACACCCCTACTTTCAATCATAAAATTAACATAAACACATGACTGCCACATCCCCTTAAGCTTCTGATGATTTACAATCCTTAGGCCCTATAGGCTGGTGTGCTTCTTCTTTGTGGCTTACTTGACAATTTATTTAGATGGCTGCTTGTTTGAAGATAAGCCTTTAAAATGCACATGTCATTCTTTCTGATAGCCAAGCACCATCAGCTTTCTTCACCACACTTTTCTATAGCACCTATGTCTTCAGTAATCTCTTTATGAGTGCAAGCATTGAGCAAGCCATGTCATAAGAATTGTTTTTAGATTGAGGCTACAAGGAAGTACACTAATCTATTTGTGAGTCTATGGTTTATTCATCTCATTTTAGAGATATCTTTACCACTTTCTGATAGAGAACATTATAAACCATCCTGTTCTGGGGCAAAAGGTAATTCTATTAGTGTCATTAATTTAGCCAACGATATGAAATTTAAAACATCGTTGAGAGAAGGAAATTATACTAAGATAGGCTAGCTTCAGAGATTACTCTATGAACTGTTGACTTGTAAAAATTAAACGGTTTAAGTTACTGAACACTATTTACACAAACAATGGAGTTTGGTGATACGGCAAAACTTTCAAAAATACTTAATCACAAAGGCATAACTATGCCTACCAAGAGGCAGGAGGAAAGAAAGTGGGTGCTAAAAACCCAGGGACAAGGGAACAAGTGACCTAAAATCGATGGTGAGGAGGATGTAGGAGGCCTGGTAAGGTTTGATGAAGAGCAATGTAATGAGAGAAATTACTGAAACTCAAATGAAGGATGAACATAATAATAGGACGAGAGGAAAGTCAAAAAAAGGAAAAAGCTAGGACACAAAGAGCACTTATCGAGGTCTGAATACAGGTATGTACATATGTAAACATTTATATATGATGATGGGGAAATAGATCTATATACATATATTTATATGTTTAGTATTAAGATAGCAGGTGAACATTAGGCTTCTACTCAAGCACTTCCTTAACACAGGCATAAATTGTTCTAATAGTCCTGCATTGTGTGATGCTCACAATGAGCATCAATGAAGGCAACATGATCACTGAAGACAAAATAGGTGCATACGCAAATGTGGTGAAGAAAGCTGATGGTGCCCAGTCTATCAAAAGATATAGCATCTGGGGTCTTAAAAGCCTGAAGGTAAACAAGTAGCCCTCCAGCTGAGAAGCAACAAAGCCCACACGAAAGGAGCACACAACAGACTTTGTGATCATGAGATGTCTAGGGTATCAGGCATCAAAGACCTAGAAAAAAAAAATCATGTCATCATGAATTGAGGATGCGGGGGGTGGGGGGAGTTCTGGAGGAGAGCCAAAGCCCATATGTAGGTAATTGAACATCCCCTTACAGAAGGGTCATGGGGAGGAGACAACCAGTCAGGGTGTAATATAGCACCAATGAAACATGCAGCTTTTCTCTAGTTCTTTAATGCTTCCTCCCATTCCTCACAATCATGGCCCCAATTCTACCTTACAAATCCGGTTGAGCAGAGAGTGCACACAGGTAGAGGAAAGAGCTGGAAACAGGGAATCCAGGACAGATAACCCCCTTAGGACCAATATTGAGAGTAGCTGTACAAGAAGGGGAAAGGGAAGTTAGGGGGAGAAAAGGGGAACTGATCACAATGATGTGTCTAAAGCCCCCAGGAGGATGGATAATAGAAAAGTGGGTAAAGGGAGACATCAGTCAGTGTAGGACATGAAAAAAACAATTTATAAATTATTAAGAGTTCATGATGGAGGGAGGATGGGGGAAAGGAGGGGGGAAAATGGGGTGCTAATACCAAAAGTTCAAATAGAAAGAAAATGTTTTGAAAATGATGATGGCAAAAAGTGTACAAATGTGCTCGACACAATGGATGTATGTATCAATTGTGATAAGAGTCGTCAGAGCCCCTAATAAAATAGTCTGTTAAAGTAAGAAAATCAAAGAAGACATTAAAATATTAAAAACAGTAGTCATGTCATCATTCACTGAACACTGTCAAAGGAAGGGATCTCAACCAAAGTCCAATGGCCATCAATGCCAAAACCTTGGGCATTTCAGCCGTAAATCCAAGGGATTTTGTCTGTTCCCAAACTCTGCTACAAGTCAGTCTGACTTAAAACCTAGTTCACTTAGTGGGGTTTCCGTATAGAATATTTATGATGTGTCCTGTGAAGGATCTTGTGTGCCTTGAAGTCTAAATTCCAAATAGTCTATAACACACAATCACTATCAGCTTTAATTCCAGTTTCAGATATCCTTTCCAATTTGTTTATTGAGGTAAGCTTTTTTCAATGACTATCACCCTAAACCTGGCAAACATTAATTTAGTTATATGTATTTCAATTATGGTCTTTACTGAAAATTGACCTTTTCACCCCTTTAATAATAAAAAAAAGATTTCCAAGTTGAAGGTCGCAAAGTAATTAAATTATTCCTAAGACCTTTAGCTAGGTTCTTAAGTCCCCAGTCGTCTCTGAACTGGTCACCCAGCAGACTGAGGCAGCAAGCAAAGACAAATCTCTGGTCTGCCCCTATTTGATGCACACAATCACTATTCTGCAATGACCGCTAAGGAGTTTTTAAATTGCAAATCATATAATGTGTGGAAGGCTTTTTATGTCTGAGAAACAGATCACCAAAACTCATCAATAAAACTCCAGGGTCAATTTTAGTTCCCGGCTGGAAAAACATTGGCATTGTCATCATAAGGCCCAGGGAGGCCTGATTGTACCAAGGACAAAGCACCAAATAATGTCGAGAGGTCACAAAAGAAACAATATCCACCCACAGAGCTGAGAAGGGTGAAAATCTCCCACATTTAATCTCTGTAAAGAAGACCATGAAAGTAATGAGGTGGAAACAGTATGATAGTTTTGCTCCTCTCCCTCTACCACCTGTCCTGTTCTGGAACTCAAACAGAAAAATAAATTGTCATTTGCCTTTCTAATTATTTAATTAACATTTTAAACAGAAATTTGACCATGCTTAAAGCCTTTAATAATTTCTCACTTTCATAACATATATGAGGAAACAGTGCTTCAGGGGTAGAATTACCTTTTAAAAAGTGGATTTAACTTTGACTTCTAGCAAATGTAACTCATGAACAGCTGCCTGTAGAGGATTATGTGTGGAAATGATGATAAACAGGTTTCAGCAAAGTTTCCAGAAAAAAAAAACTAGAAAGAAAAGCCTAGTGATTCACTGATAATCAGCCAGTGAAAATAGTCTAATCCACATTAAAACCTAGGGATGGTGCAAGACAGGGCAGCATTTTGTTTTGTTGTACATGGGTTCATCAAAAGCCAGGGACCAACACAAGAGGAGCTAACAACAATGGGATGGAATATAAAATCCCATTCATTGAAACTCTTTCTCTTTTTTTGTTGGTCAACTATACCACCAACTATGGTGTCCTTCGCAGGGGTGGGCCCCTCTGGTCACATGAGCTAAGCATATGAGATGAAGCCTTGGCATCTTGCTTCTTAGGAACATTCTGACAGTACTTCTTCAGAGACACATTTGTTCATTCTTTGGCAGTCCATGATATTCTGAGGATGCTTTGCCGGCACCATAATTCAAAGGTAGAAATTCTTCTTTGATCTTCCTTATCAATTGTCCAGCTTTTCCCTGTATATTAGGTGATGGAAAACAGCATGTCCTGGGTAAGATGCACATGTGTCCTCAAAGTCATGCATTTCTTCTTCACCAGTTTCAGAAGTTCTTTGAAGCAGTTTTCCCAATTCAATTTCTTATTGATTTGCTGATGGCTCCTTCCATGAGCATTGCTTGTGGATTCAAGTAAAAGGAAATTTAAATTACTCATAAAAATACTTAGGCACAACAGATTAAAGAGCTTTCCCAAATTTTCATAGTCAATAAGTAGCAGAATTTCAATATGGGCATTAAAGTGTTCTTTTAGACTTCCTGAGATCTGCAAGTCAATTTTGAAAACAAAGTCACAAATCTACTATGACTTCTTGAGAGTGAGGGAACTGTACCATCAAAGCGAGCTCTCCCCTTGCGTTTGGAAGTTTGCGCCCTCACTTTCCTTTATTTCCTGGAACATTTCCCCAACAATCTCAAGTTTTTAAAGAAATTAACTGAATACTTCACTTCTATGCTGTGAATACTCTGGCATCCATTTCTATAATCAGAAGTCTGTGATTTAAACAACCAAGAACTAATCCTCCTTTGGACTCAGAAATATATAGACTAAATTACGGGCATTCATACCTTTTCAGCATGCAAGCTACTTATAAAATGATCAAGTAAAAATGATCTACCATCTACAAACTTGCAGAACATATGTTTTCATTTATTACATTTATTCATTACCTGAGTATATTCTGGCAGTTTGCACTGAATGAAATGAGCCAGGGATGTGTAATCTGAACAGTAGTTGCTGACAGCCAGTCTCAACATACTTCATGGTGGATTGGGACCTAGACTTAATGATCTTTATGTGGGAAAAAGTTGATTCACATAAGTAAGTAGAGATGAATAATGCAGTGAAGGAGGTAGCACATTTTCTCATATTTGGGAAGTTTCCCTCTGAGTAAGATCAAGAACTGTTCGTGTGCTCTGGACTTCAGCTGAATGTTAGCTTGTCGTGTCAAAATCTCCCATATGAAAGTGATACGTTTTTGTCTTCTTTGGACCAGCTGCCTCACTCATTTCAGTACCCTTTCTTAGGTTTAAGAGGGAAAAAACCAAGGTCCCCAAATTGGTGATGACTTAGTTTGTCAGTTTTGCTACACTTAGCGCACTTATTTCTTCATGTGTTTGACACCTAAGATTGCATCTGGTTGACATCGTTGTGCATCAATTAAATGACAGGATTGATGATGGGCCTATGTCTATTTTTCTAATGCCGTGCCATCTACCCACATTAATTTGTGATCCAATAGTGGATTGCGATTGACATATTGAGCACAGCCGGATAAAACTCTTTATTGTTGCCATTGGCCTGTGTGTGGGCTCTTACTTAGGTTATACATATGTACTGAATAATGGAAGGGTGTCAAGTCCTCAGCCATCTTTGTGATGCTTGGTATGCTTGCATTTGTGGTGTAGTGGCTTTGAGCAGCAGGCCTCATCTTTCAGCATTATATTGAACAATATTCTATTGCAATCCATAAGATCTCCATTAGGATATTTTTATGACCAGATCTCCAAACTTTTCTACCCAATCTTTCTTTAGACTCAGACTCTACTGACATTTGTTCACTGTGGGAGACTCAGTTGGTATTTGGAATACCAGTGGCAAAGTTTCTAAAATGATAGCCACACACAAATTACCACAGTATAAAAAAAGTGACAGTCAAGTGTATTGAATGTGTGGTAATAATGGGATCTTTTTTGGGGGGTGGGGGTGGGGAAGTATCACTGCACTCTGGTGGTGGGAGTAGGAGGCTCAACCTTGCTCCTGGAGAGCTGCTGCTGGATTTGAACCTCCAACCCAATGGGCTGCAGTCCTGCGCACAGCCACTATGCCACCGGGGCTCAGCCCAATGGGATCTTTTATTTTGAGCCCCCAAACTATACAAACTTAAGCACATGCTCAAAGGTATTCTTGCACTAACAAAGCCCATTTCTGTTTAACCACCATCAGTTGGGTCTCGAGGTATAGTTTGGAGGAGTAGGTCAGAACATGTCATCCTTAGAGAAAGAGGAAGATAGAGGTCATACATGTCCTATCCTTTCTCTCGTTCCCCCCACCCTCCACTGGAAAAGTGTGAGGCGGGTGACATGTGGAGAAAGACTGTATTCTACTTTCTCCCCACATTTTTGTATTATGGAAATTGCTGCATTAACGAAGGTGTGCATATGTCTGTTTATGTTGTATCTTTGATTTCTTTAGGATATATACCTAATAGAAAGAGATTGCTGGATTGTAAGGTACTGTCTTTGTTTAAGGAAGTACAATGCTGTTTCTCACAGTGGTTGTAAAAGTCTTCAGATCCACTAGCAATGTATAAACATTCCTCTCTGATTTCTCTCTAGCATTTATTTTCAGTTTTATTTAATCTCACTGAAATTTGAGGTGCTATCTCAATGTTGTTTCAATCAGTGTCTTTAGTCTTGCTAACGAACTTGAACATTTCTTCATATAATTGTTGGCCATCTGGATGTCATCTTTGATTAATTATCTATTCATGTCTTGGGCCCATTTTGATTGGGATATTTGTTTCTTGCTAAGATATTGAAGTTTTCTCTATACTTTGGAGATTAGCCATCTATCTGTATTATTACTGAATATACCCTCCCCCAATCTGTTGATTCTCTGTGACATATTTTGATAAAAATCTTTTGACAAAAAATTTTGGCAAAAATGTTGCATTTTTAGTAAATCCCAGTTCTTTATTTTGTCTTCTATAGTGTGGATGTTTTTTGTTATGTTCAGTAGTCTGTTTATGCCTTCTATTAGGGTCATTAAATTTGTCCCTATTTTTTCACTGGTGGGCTTTATAATTGTGTGATTTATATTTAGACCTTTGATCCTTCTAAAGTTTTTTTTTTTCATGGAGTGACATATGGGTCCTGTTTCATTCTTTTGCAGGTGAAGATCCAGTTTTACCAGAGTGATGTATGGGTCCTGCTTCATTCTTTTGCAGGTAAAGATCCAGTTTTACCAGCATCATTTGAAGAAAAAGTTAACTCTGCCCCATTTAATGTGTTCTAGTCCAATATCAATGATTAGGTGTCTATAGGTAGTATTTCTAAGTTCTCAATTCCATCATTGTCCCATTGTCAGGCTATAAAATAGATTTTAAAGTCTGGGAATAAAATGCCTCCTACTTTGCTTTAATTTTTTAAATAGTGGGTTTCCTCCTCCCCCCCTCAATAAAATTGTTGATTCATC
>PVJH01038729.1:0-16960 GCA_004026705.1 Nesogale talazaci | reverse complement strand
CAATCAAAGTAGAGAATGTTGAATAAAAGCACTCAAGCATACCCAAGGCTAATTTAAGGGGCCTTTGGCAATGTAATATAACTTTAAAAAGCAAATTACATATGGTCTTTAACAACATCTCTTTTTTTATGGAAACTATCTCAGACCTCACACCTGAGAAATGAGGAGATACTACTGCAGAAGAGTCATATTGGTTCCTACTTGTTTATATTTTGTCGTTTATGTTTTGAAAAAATCAGTGGTTACGTTTCCTCACAAGAGGAGCAAACAAATCTGTCTTGCAAGTACAGCCAAAATGCTCCTTGGAAGAGAGACTAGCAGGATGTTGCATCACCTATCTTGGGCATGTTATTAGGAGAGACCAGTTCCTGGAAAAGGACTGTATAGTAGAGGGTCCTCAAAAGACAGGGTGACACAAAATGAGGTGGACTGACACAAGAGCGTCAACAATGGACTGCAACATAGTAACAATTGGGAGGCTGCACAGGACCAGGCGGTGTTTCATTTTGTTGTACAGTGTCTCTCTACGTTGGAACCAACTCCAGGGCACCTAACAATGATACATAAAACCTTACTACATGCAAATTTGAAGATCTTCAGAGGAGAAAACCTGAGTAAAATCTATGGATGTGTCTTCTAATAGTGGCTGTTTTATGGGTTTTCCATCATGTTAGATACATCAGATTAAAAAAAAACTCTAATGTTTTTCTTGGGTTGCTAAAGGTAGATCTTAAATAATATTTTGAAAAATTAACATCGAAATTCTATTTTATAAGGAACCTCCCGGGCTGAGCCCCGGTGGCATAGTGGTTGTGCGTGGGACTGCGGCCCACTGGGTTGGAGGTTCACTTCCAGCAGTGGGGCTGGGCCTCTTACTCCCACCGCCGGAGAGCAGTGATGCCCACAAAAAAAAAAAAAAAAAAGGAACCTCCCTTCCAGATATGCATCTTGAGAAGGAAGCATAGCCCAAAGTTTAGGATGAAAAGGATGGGCCAATTCTAAGCTCTTTGAATGCTGGGAAGCTATGAACAGGTTTAGTTATTGTACTATGACATTTGTTACTTTAATTAGTGTGATGACCAAAGTTCCATATGTTTTGAATCATCTACCTCAACTCTATTTCCTCATAGCCCTGATAGTTTCGTTGCTGATTTTTTTTTCATTGTAATATACAAAGATGTGTGTTACAGTTGCCATTTCAACAACCTTCACACACTCAGCTCAGTAATATTATGTTCTTCATGTTGCTGGATCATCACCCTTATCCGTTCCCCAATGTTTCTATCACTTTTAATGGAAATTCAGTCCCTTAGCACTAAGACTTTGCAACCCCACCCTTACTCCCATCTACCCCAGGTAATTGTTAGATGTCTCCGGTGGGAAATACCTTAGTCCTTGGCTTCACACAAGAAAGAAATTCACACCAAAGCCTGATTTGTAATTCCAATGGGCTTTTATAAAGGATAAAAGAAGTTTCAGGCTTGACAGTAAACTAAACACAGGCACCCTCTTGGGACCGCATACCCACATGTGCCAGTCTGAGTCCAGAGACTGATCGCGGCCCAGCCCAGTGGAAACATAGGAGAGCAGTTGCAAGAGAGCTATGGTCTCCAGGTTCCAGCATTTGGGGACCCGCCTCCGGGAGGCATGGGTGATAATACTAATTGACCCCATTGGCTGAATTAAGCCCACCTGGCCTAGATTGGGCCAATCCGAGTGAACTGCCCATCTAAGATGTACCGCCCCTTCTGTCTTGGGTTCAAATTGGCGCATACTCTTCAGCCTTTATTGGCTTCCAACTTCCTCTAGGGGGGCCTGAAGCATGAGGAGGAGCAACCCCCTATCTTGCTAACTAACAATAACCACACATAAATGTCGGCCTCTCTACACTTGCCTATTCTAAATATTTCATAGGAGTGGAATCATAAAATATTTCTCCTTTTGTGACTTACTTCACTATTTTCAAGTTTTATCCATGTTAGTCAGTAAATCCAAGCCTTTACAGTTTTCTTTCAGAGTTTTATGGAACTAAGGTCATGGCTCAAACACCAGTTTTTTTATTTTCCCAAAGCAATCAGAGCAAGTGAACACAGAAGGACAACAGATGAGAGAGAGGGTTGTTAGAAGAAATTGTAATTAGTTCTCAAGTATCATCTGAAGAAAATCAGCCCTAAAGTGAGGCCTAATTTTGGCACTGAAATATCTCTAGTGTGAAAAAGAGTATCAGATTATCCTGACTTACTAAGAAAAAAGGGGAGAGAGCAAAATCTAGTAAAGACTATTTAATTCCCTTGTTTCTAATTATGTGTTTTCTCTGCAATTTTCTAATCTAGGGTTAACGTATAGGATTCCTCTTGAGTGTCAACTCTAATTGTCTGGTCATGGCTTTCTAAAGTACTGAAGTAAGAAGAATGTTGAGGACATTTCTAGCTCAGTGGAAAAGATGCCACAATTGATTAGTGATGTCTGTCAAGGGTTGTTGCACATGTGTCACCACTACAATCTGTGGTACAGCTAAGGAAATTTGCCTACCAAGATAAATGGTCTGGGTAGACAACCACTCTTGGGTCTGAGATAATGATATTTTAAATTTGTAAATGAACAGATCAATTCTCTGATAACTAATCTCTCTCACCTGAGGCTGCTCATTTGAGTGAACTAGCAAAATGGAGTCTTTAAACCAACAAAGCTGAAGATAATTGAATGCCTGACAAGAATGGTTTCCTTCCCTCAAAAGACCCCACTTCAAGGAAGCTACCACTCAGTATGTTTTTTGACTTGTGTATTTACTAAGAATTAGGCATTTATTTTCAGGGGCTTCAAAGGGTTTGGGGGAAATTCTGCCATCTTTGAAATTCATTTTTCAAAGATTCATTTTCCCCACAACCTTTTTTAAGTCTCACTTTATTTCTCTCCTTACTCAATTTAACATTTTCCTTATGTCATGAACTCTAAAAGTCCATCAAGTTAAGATTCACCAGGAGACAGTCCAAATGATGTTGTCACACTTGTGAGCCCAGTTGTTATTTCTGGTGACCTAACCAAGAGGCACCTCAGAAGACAGATGCAATCTACTTTAGAAAGGTTGCAACCTTGAATACCCAATGGAGGAATTGCACTCTTCACACGCAGAGCCTACATGAAAAGGAATGATTCAGCGGCAATTAATACCAGTTAACAACTACAATGCCTTGATATTTAAAGGCCACCTAAGGTCCATTTGAAGAAGAAACATGAATCCTAGGTGTCCTAGGACACCTTTTCTCCCCAGCAAAGACAAAATATCATTGTCATAGTTTGCAGAACAGGTGTCAACAGCTTGGAATAAAATAGAATTCAGTAGAGAATGCATACAAATGCTGCGTCATCAGTGCTCTAGACAGTACAGGGTCCACATTAATGGAGGGAAAAGATGAACACCGGGAATTCTGAGTGAAATTCAGAACTACGAATGTGATGCTAGAAAAGACAACATAGTCCACGGATGTGAAAAACCTTGCTTTCAGACTAAGAGCATTGTAAAATATATTTTGTCATATAGTTAGGTTAAAATGTAGTCCTTTATCATTTGATCTCCCTTTTGACCCATTTAAATTTTTATATTAAATTTAATATTCAGTGTTTAATAGTTTCTGCTTTCTTTTCAATTGAGGATCTTTTCTATTTGGGTTTGTCATTGTTGGTGATTTTTTTTATTGTTTATTTGGGTTTTTATGATTTTATGTATGCCAAACCTTTAGAGTCAGTTACTGGATTAATAATTACCTAGTGGCATAGGAGAAGGGATTGTGGGGAAATGGAAAGCTGAAAAAATGAGCATGAAAAGAAAATGTTATGAAATTGAATGTGGTGATTATACAACTCTCCATATGATTGGATGATTGAATTGTATGATATGTGAATTATATGACAATAAAATTCTTTTTAAAAAAGCATTTGTTCAATGCTGATTTCATTTTTTCCCCGTACTCAAAGGTACATAAAATGATGCCTTTTATAATGGATGGAGTCTTAGAAATACAGTACAACTTACATCTATGACAAGATGGAAAAAGCAATAGGAAGGATGTAATTATTCATAAGGTGTCCAAGTTCTCGCATCAATTTAATTGCACATCTAAAGTTAGATTCTTTGTTTTGTAGTTACATAATCTGGTGTCAATTTGAGAATTTGGGCATGAAAGGGTAGAGTCTAGTCTGTCAATCATTGTATAGCCAATGAGACCTCTGTATGGGCCTGGCCTTCTCTTGAGAAATCTGGGGACTCTGGCATTTCCTCCTTGGAAGAGAGAGACATCCTCTCTCTTTGCTCACTCCCCGGGAGGACATTGCAGCTGACAAGGCACATAGAACTATGCAAGTGCCCTGAACTGGAGAAGCCACATAGACCTACCCTGATGCAATCAGACCACTCAATCTAGATAACCTACATAGAGACCCCACCAGCACTGAGATTCTTACAACACCAATGGACCAAAGACATTCTACCCACTGGCCTGTGATCATCCTGTCATTGTAAGTGTTTTATTAGTCTGAAGAGAACTTTATTGATGGGTATGGGCTATATGGGCTAATATTGGACTTATGGGCTTGATCTTGACTGGGCTGGGATGTTTTATCAATATTCAACTACGCGTGTACAAAACCTCTTTCTCATACACATACTTGAATGCCTCTGGATTTGTTTCTCTAGACAACCCAGACTAATCCATCTGGTACCTGAATTCTGGTCCAGACCAATTAACTATCACTTTGTAGTCATGATTTAGAAAAGTTGATCTTGTATCACCACACCACGACAGGTAAACTGCTCAACTGAAAAGAAAGCTGTTTTGAAGTTCAAGCAATGGGTTTATTCTTTATGGTTCAGCACCTATCAATCCATCTAGCAAGCTTTAGGTCTCAGTATAGGTCTATAGGCTTCTGGAAGGAGAATGTACATTATATCATGTTTATCACTAGTTTTTTATCCTCAACTATCATCTTGTGGAAGTGGTTATTAGCCAGGAAAGGGAATATTTTTCTCTGAGTTTTTTTTAAATCATTTTATTGGGGGTCCATACATACCTCTATTGTGTCAAGCACATTTGTACATACATTGTACATCATCCTTCTCAAAACATTTTCTTTCTACTTGAGCCCTTAGTATCAGCTCATTTCCCCCCTCCTCTACTCTCCCTCCCTCATGAACCTTTAATAATCCATAAATTATTTTTGTATTAACTGTAAATTATTTTTTATTATTGATCATCTTATTGTGGACTCATAATATTATAGCAATCCTTACATCAGTTATATCAATGAACCTTTACAGATGTTGTCACCACATTTTTTTTTAACATTTTACTGGGAGTTCATACATTTCTTATGACTATCCATGTCTTGTGTCAAGCACATTTGTACATATGTTGTCATCATTTTCATAAGATTTTCTGTCTACTTGAGCCATTGGTATCAGATCATAACCCCCCTCTCCCACCCTCTCTCCTTCATTATCTCTTGATAGTCTATAAAAAATTTTTTTCATGACTTACTCCAACCACTGTCTCCTTTCACCCACTTTTATTTCATCTGTCCCCGCAGGTGGAGAGTTATATGTCAATTATTGTGATCAGTTCTGCTTCTTTCCCCACCACCTTCCCCTTCCCCTCCTGATATCTCTGCTCTCATTATTAGTCCTAAGGAGTTTATCTGTCCTGGATTCCCTATGTTTTGAGCTCTTGCAGGTACCAGTGTACATGCTCTGATCTAGCCAGATTTGTAAGGTGGAATTGGGGTCATGACAGTTGTGGGGGAGGAAGTATTAAAGAACGAGAAAAAAAGTTGTATGTTTCATTGGTTCTTTACTGCACTCTGACTGGCTCATCTCTTCTTTGTGTCCCTTCTGTAAGGGGATGTCAGTTGTCTACAGGTGGGCTTTGTGTCTCCACTGCATCCTCATTCACATTGATAGGATTTTTTGTTTTGGATCTTTGATGCCTGATCCCTGATTCCTTCGACATCTTATGATCACACAGGTTGGTATGCTTCTCCCATGTGAGCTTTGTTGCTTTTCAGCTAGATGGCCGCTTGTTTATCTTCAAGACTTTAAGACCCCAGATGCTACATCTTTTGATAGCCAGGAACCATCAGCTTTCTTCATTACGTTTGCTTAGGCACCCATTTTGTCTTCAGCAATCTTGTCAGGAAGCTGAGCATCATGGATTGCCAGGTTATCAGAACAAAGTGTTCTTGCATTGAGGGCGTACTTGAGTAGAGGGTCAATATCCATTTACTACATTAATAATTAACATATATATGTACATAAATCTATTCCCTTATCATTATATATAAATATATTTACATATGTACATCCCTGTATTTAGACCTCTATAAATGCCCTTGGCCTCTTAGTTCTTTCCTCTCTTTCCTGTTACTGTCCTCTTGTCCCACTATCATGTTTAGCCTTCATTCAGGTTTCAGTAATTCCTCTAGGCTACATTTTCCTTGATCAAGCCCTATCAGGAATCCTACACCCTTCCCACGATCAATTGTAGATCACTTGTTGTTCCCTTGTCCCTGGGTTTGTTGGCTCCCCCCTTACTTTCCTCCACCTCCCACTCTCCCTTGCCTCCCTCCAAATTTTTGCAACTAATGAATATGATGCACAGAAAATACTAGATTGAACCATAGAAAAACTGTCAATAATTTACCACTTCTATTTTTAAATTTATTTTATTTTTACTTTCTATGTGGAGGCTTATCGATCAGATCATCATTTTGTATTCTCCTGCTTCAATCATTTAACAATCCTCTCATTTGCTTACCCTAATCCCACCCCCTTTCCCCTTTTTCCTTTTGTTGGATATTGTCTTCCCCTTCAAGTTGACGCCTGTGTATCCTCTATCACTTCTCCTTCCCTCCCTTTCTTTCATCCCTGTATTTTACCATTTCTGAGCCAGTTTGTAGTGTCAACTCATCTCAACAAAGTTCTGCCTCTTTTCACAGTCCTTCAACATTACCAAGCATGGTGTCCTTTTCCAAGGACTGATCTCTCCTAATAACATATTCCAAGTATGTGAGAGAGAGTCTCAACATCCTCATCTCTAAGGAGCATTCTGGCTTTATTACTTCCAAGAAGGATTTCTTTGTTTTTCTAGCAGGCCATCATACTGTCCTTATTTTTCACTGGCACCATAATTCAATTCCATCAATTATTCTTCCATGCTCCATATTTTTTTTTCTTTTTGGGCATCACTGCTCTCTGGTGGTGGGAGTAGGAGGCCCAGCCCCACTGCTGGAATTGAACCTCCGTCCCAGTGGGCCGCAGTCCCACGCACAACCACTATGCCACCGGGGCTCAGCCCACATCCTCCATATTTATTGTCCAACTTTCACATGCATATGAGGTGACTGGAAATATCCTGACTTAGATCAAGCATATTTTAGTACCCAAAGTCACATATTTGCTCTTCAGCACTTTAAAAAGGTCTTCTGCAGAAGACTTTCTCAATGCAACGAATCATTTGATTATGGATTTGAGTAAGATAAAATATTTGCCAACTTCAATCTTTTCCCAATTTAACATGATGTTATATTTTGGACCAGCTGTGAGGATTTGGTGTTTTTTGTTTGTTTTGTTTTGTTGTTTTTTTACATTGAATTGTAATACATACTGAAGGCTGCAGTCTTTGATTGTCATCAAGAAATGCTTCAAGGCATCTGCAATTTCTACAATCAAGGTTGTGTCAATTGCCCATCACAGGCTTTAATAAGCCTCCCCCCAATGTTGATGCAGAGTTCTTCATATAGTCCCACTGTTCTGATTATTTAATCAGCAGACAGATTGCATAAATATGGTTGAAGGATCAATCCTCTTCAAATGATTACTTCTTAGTCCATGTACAGATCATCCGTGAGAATTATGTGCTGAGGACCCTGGAAGATCAAGAAAAGCTCAGAGGAGGTGACATCTATACTAAGTATTAAAGGAGAAGCAAGGTAATAAAGAAAGGGAAAGATACACTATCAGATAAAAAGAAGCACAACCAAGAAATGCCTGATATTTGATTATAGACAGGACATCTACATTTGGTTATCAATAAGAAATAGAAAGGTGAGGAAGTGGCAGAGATGAGGCTTGACAGGAGGTGAGGTCCTGATTAAGCGGGGCCACTGGTGTGGAGTTGAGGAGTATGCCAAATATAAATGTTTGGCAGCTAGAGAGAAATCACAAAGCATATTCAGATAGGTTTGCGTGTTCTGGTGTAGATTTTTGTGTCAAGTCAGCAGTAAAGTTTATAGAAACATTATATTTATGACTACCAGAAGCATTAGCTTCTGGAGGCAAGATTTCTTTCTGACCGACCCTGGAACACATCTGAACTGTGGCGACCTGGACTTCCGAGGGGTTCTTTTGGTCCTGACACCTCTCTTAAACACAAGCATTGAGTTGTGGTTCCCTGCTGTGGCTAGAAGCACAGCCAAAGACTGCGATGTTGCGAGAGGTTGTGGCTTTGACAATTATGTGCTGCTCTGCTGCTGGGCTCCTTGCTTCACATGCGTGAAGGGGCTTGCCAGCACGCACTCCGTGTTTCCATATTTTCCTCATTGGGTAATTACAAAATGGGTGAGTCCACCTACGTGCAGCAAGATTGATTTCAGCCCAACTGCCAGCTGGCTAATCAGTGGCCCAGTTTTCCAGCCATGTGATTTGGCATCTGGCATTTACCACTCATCAAATTAAGTTACACAGCACCAATAAAATTATCAACTCACCCCTGGGAAGAAATTTTCCCCTTAAGTGCCCTTAATACTTTGCACTATGTAATACTTGTATAATGTTTAGTGATTTCACAATTTATCTCTACAGGGACAGAAACTGAAATGTGTCAAAAAGTCTTATCAAAAACAGAGATGTATGTGTGTGCATGTAAATTACACCGACTCCTCACTTGCAGACATAGATTCCAAAGGCTAAAGCTTTATGTGAAAATTGGTGTTATATGAAAACAGAGGATAACCAAAAATGGATCCCAAAATGGAGGTTGCTTGCCTCATTACATAATTCCCAAACCACTGAGAATTATGGCAAAATTGACACATACCCTTCACCTTCTTAACCATTTCGCATACCTTATACCTCAGCACTTATTCCTAGTTGGCATTCATCATTAATGTGTGAAATATTTTTATACCAAAATAATTTTGATTTTTGTCATAAATGCAAGCATAGAGGACAAGATCATTGATACACAAGAAGTAGAACTATACATAAATACTCAGAAGGGCCTCATGAAGTTTGTGAAAAAATGGAATTAAAATTTACAAGATAATGGGATTTTCCATGAACTTAAAAAAAAATCCCTTTGTATATAAATATATGTGTATGTAGTATGCATATTAAAGACAAGATATGTATATACAAGGTTAAGTCAAAAAGAATTGCTACTGTGGGTTCCAGTTCATATATGTATAGGTTTATTCTAAATTTATTTAAACATATCTCTAATCAGAGACTTATGCATTACTGAAAGAATTTTATTACAAATTATACTCTCATTAATAGTTTTTTTTTAAGACTGAATCAAAACAGTGAGCTCTGCAGTGGTTTGCTGGTCCAGTTAAATTCATTGCAGAGGTTAGCTTAGAAGATTACGTTAATTGTATTAAGGGCTATGTAGGGCGGTGGACATAGAGATTTACATGTTGGGCTGCTAACTGCAAGGTTAACAGTTCAATCCACCAGCAACTCTACAGAAGAAAGCTAAAGCTTTCTGTTCCTGTAAAAATTCACAACCTTGAAAACCTATTTTGAGTCAGAATTGACTCGGTGGTCGTGGATGAGTAAGGGGTATATTTTCTTAATAAATTTTCTTAAAGAACATGAGATGATCCTAGAGACTTATTCAGAAGAGATTTTAAGAAAGTTGAAAACTGCATTAGTGTGAAAAAGTTTTGCATAGGATTAATTTTGTTCACTATGAAAATGTATGTGACATTTCTTTGAGGGAAACCTTGTTTCATCCACTTCAAAACTGTGATCCTGCCTTTTGAGATTGCTTTTTGTTTCTCAAATTCAAAGAACATTGAAAATAAACACAATTAGAGCCTCCCAAGGATACCAAAATTGTCATTTTGACATGGTATAAATCAGAGGTTAGTATTCTTCAGGGAAGGATTAGAGGGCTGGAAATACTGTCTTCAGAAGTGTATAGACTTAGATGGAAAATATGTCAGGAAACAATAACCTCCTATTTTAATATTTTTGTTTAAAAAGAGGTTTCTTAAACTTGATATCAATATTTATCCACTTACTTCCATATATATGAATGAATTGTTCCACTTGCGTGCATTTTCCAGATGCTTACTATTAGTCACTCTCAAACATTTTTCTTCATTTTACTTTAATCAACTACCTTTAGGGCAATATTCCTGAAAAATGTTCTAAATGTGAGTCGTGGACTCTTTCTGGTGCTTTGGAATATCGGCTTTAGGACCTACTAGTTTTCTGGGCAAGGAACATTTTAATCTTGGACTCTCATTTCTTTTAATCTTCTTTCTTTTTTTTTAAATACTTTTATTGGAGGCTTTTACATCTTTTATCACAATCCACACATTCATCCAGTGTGTCAAGCACATTTGCCACCAACTTCAATTTCAAAACATTTTCTTCCCACTAAAGCCCCTAATATCAGCTCCCCATTTCTTTCCCCTCCCTCCCCCACCCTTCCTCACAAACCCTTGATAAGTTATAGATTATTATTTCCCTATGTTACCTGCTGCCTCTCATCCACTTTTCAATTATTCATCTCCCTGGTAGGAGGTCCTAGATTAATCCTTGTGGTCAATTTCCCCCTCTCCCCATTGTCCCCTTCCCTTCCCCTAATCCTCTTGCAATCTCTATTCTCGTTATTTCTGAGGGGTTATCCTGGATTCCCTGTGTTGTGGGAACATGTAGCAGTGTACATGCTCTTGTCTAATCCAGTTTGTAAGGTAGAATTGAGGTCATGACAGTGGGGTGAAGGAAGCACCAAAGAACTAAAGAAAAGTTGTGTGTTTCATCGGTGCTATACTGCACCCTGATTGGCTCATCTCTTCCCTGTGACCCCTCTGTGAGGGGTTGTCCAATTGATAGGCATTGGCTCTCTGTGGCAGTCATGTGCTTATGCTAATTTTATGATTGAAATGTAGGGGTGGAGTCTAGCCTGTTAATCTGGAGATAACCATTGAAAGCAAGGCTTTCTCCTGAAACTTCTGGGAAATCTCGCAATATTTCCCTCGTGAAGATGAGAAGCTATCTTCCCCAATTGTTGGGTGTTAGTATCAGAGACAATGAATCACGGACAAGACAAGATGGCAGCATCCAAGAAGCTGGAGGAGCCGGCGGAGAGACCACACGGTTTTGCCCTGATGGAGCCAGATCTCTGAAGTTGGGGCGGCCACATGGAGACCTCTGCCAGTGATGAGTTGCTTCTGCTATTGATGGACCCTGAGCCCTGGAAGCAAGGAGCCATGTGGAGACCCCTGCCAGCGCTGGGATTCTGTACCCACTGATCTGTGACTTCGTGAGTCGGAAGGAGACTTTATAGACTGATTTCGGGCATATGGGTTAATATTGGACTTATGACTTTGTACTGGACTGGATTGGGATGCTTTCTTAATGTCCTATTTCTATTATATATAAACCTTTCCTTATATCTATATGTGTGTCTATGAAATTTGTTCCTCTAGCCTACCCGGACTAACACACTCTCCAATCCAGATGGGCATTGACTCTCCACTCCATGCCCTCCTCACACCTCACCCCCATTCACCTTGGATATGGTTTTGTTCTGGGTCTTAGATGGCTGTTACCTGATTCCATCAACACCTCATGATCATACAGGCCAGTGTGCTTCTTCCATGTGGGGTTGTTGCTTCTTTGCTATATGGTCGCTTGTTTAACTTCAAGCATTTAAAACCCCAGATGCTCTATCTTTTGATAGCTGGGCACCATCAGCTTTCTTCACCACATTTGCTTATGTACCCATTTTGCCTTCAGTGATTGTGTTGAGAAGGTGAGCATCACAGAATGCCAGATCATTAGAACAAAGTGTTTTTGTGTTAAGGGAGTACTCGAGTCAAAACCCAATGTCCTTCTGCAACCTTAATTCTTAACATATAGATATGAGTACATAGTTCTATTCCCCCCTTGATATATATATGTATGTGTGTATATATATAGTGTGTATATATATATACACACTTACATATGTACATTCCTGTGTTTAGGCCTCTAGAAATGTCCTTTGCTTCTTGGTTCTTTTCTCTATTTCCTTTTTCTTTCCTCTTGTCCCATCATGATGTTTGACCTTCATTTGGGTTTA
This sequence comes from Nesogale talazaci, assembly GCA_004026705.1. Lineage (NCBI taxonomy): Eukaryota > Metazoa > Chordata > Mammalia > Afrosoricida > Tenrecidae > Nesogale > Nesogale talazaci. Next base: position 4,613 of record PVJH01038729.1, on the reverse strand, counting down.
GTAATTCCTTGCTGCTACATTGCCTTTGATTAAGCCCCACCAGGCATCCTACGACCTTCCTTCCATTGATTTTAGTTCGTTTGTTGTTCCCTTATCCCTGAGTTAGTCCCCCTCCCCTTACTTTCTCCCACCTCCCCTTCTCCCATAACTCCCTGGTCCCGTTCTTTTCATCTTCAAATTATTTATCCATCAATCTTATCTAGATATACATGCAGATACATTAGTAAGTGCAACTATCAGGCAAAGCCAAATACAACAACAAAAGAAGCGTCTCTTTCCCTCTCGTGTGAAGATATAAACAATACCCTCCCTGTAGGTTAATTAGCGTCCTGCTCCCCCCATCCCAAATTTTTTTTCCTTCTCTTTCCTTCCCCTTCTTATTTAGTTGACTGCTGTATATATCCTGGCTTGGGTTTGGCCCTGCCATAGTTGCTGGACCTCAACCCAGGGATTTATGTATATAGTAACTTTTCTCCTATGCCCCATTTGTTTATGTTTTTAAAGCTTACCTCAGTGGACTCATGTTGTACTTGTCCTTTTGTGCTTGGCTTACTTAACTTAGCATGATTTCCTCCTGTTCTTTCCATGTAGCAATGTGTTTCATGCTTTCCTCCTTGCTTTTTAAAGATGCATAGTACTCCATTCCATGTATGTACCACAGTTTTTTAATCCATTTGTCTTTTGATGTAAATGTGGGTTGATCCAGCCCTTTGCAATTGTGAACAGTGCCATAATGAACATTGAAACACAGATGTCTGGCCGTGGTGGTTTGCTTCTTGCCTCTTCTGGGTGTATGCCCAGTAGGAGGATTGCTGGGTTGTATGGTAGCTCAATCTCCATCTGTTTTAGATATTGCCAAATCGATTTCCATAATGGAAGTACATACCTACAGGTGCACCAGCGAAAGTTCCTATTTCCCCTCAGCCCCTCCAACACTTATTACTTTGTGATTTTTTTTAAATTGGGCTATCTTTGAGGATATTAGGTGGTATTTCATAGTTGTTTTAATTTGCATTTCTCTTATGGCTAATGATCAGAAACATTTTTAAAAATCATTTTATTGGGGCCTCATACAACTCTTATCATAATTCATACATCCATCCATTGTATGCACATTTGTTGCTGTCATCATTCTCAAAACATTTTCTTTCTACTTAAGTCCTTGGTATTAGCTCCTCCTTTTTCCACTGCCTCCCTGCTCTCCTCTCCCTCAAAACTCTTGATAATTTTTAAGTTATTTTTGTCATATAGTACACTGTCCAATGTCCATTCACTCACTTCCCTGTTGTCCATACTCCAGGGAGTAGGTTGTATGTAGATCCTTATAATCAGTTCCCCCTTTCTAATCCATCTTCCCTTCACTCCTCCAATTTCGCCACTCTCCACACTGGTCCTAAAGAGATCATCTGACCAAGATTCCTCATGTTTCCAGTTCCTATCTGTACCAGTATATATTCTCTGATCTAACTGGATTTGTAAGATAGAATTCAGATAATGATAGTAGGAGTGAGGAAATATTTAAGAACTAAAGGAAAGTTGCAAATTTCATCATTGCAACACTATACCCTAACTGGTCATCTCCTCCCCATGACCCTTCCCCTGCAGATGGACTTTGGGTCCCCAAACTGTACTCCCCCTCATTTATAATGATATAATTTTTAGTTCTTTGATGCCTGATACCTGATCTCTTCGATGTCTTGTGGTCACACAGGCAGGTGTGCTTCTTTCATGTGGACTTTGTTGCTTCTGCGCTAGATGGCTGCTTACTTACTTTCAAGATTTTAAGACTCTAGATGCTATATCTTTTGATAGCCGGACACCATCAGCTTTCTTCCCCACATTTGCTTATGGACACATTAGTCTTCAGTGATCATATCAGGCATGCAAGGATATGAGTTTTTGTTCTTTGATGCCTGATGACTGATCCCTTTGACACCTCATGGGCCCATAAGCTGGTGTGCTTCTTCCATGGGGGCTTTGTTGCTTCTGATCTAGATGGCCACTTGCTTATTTTCAAGCATTTAAAACCCCAGATGCTATATCTTTTGATAGCCAAAACCATCAGCTTTCTTCACCACATTTGCTTATGAACACATTAGTCTTCAGTGATTGTGTAGGGAAAGTGAGTGTGATGGGTAGGTTTGTTATGCCAACGTGGCCACAGAAGATTGGTGGGTCTGTTGTGACAGCACGGCCAATGAACACACAGGATGAATTGAAGGGCAGAGATAGGTAGGGCTCAGCGAGTCCTGCCCTCCCTCTTGTTTCCGGATCTTCCGGATATTCATCATGTGCCTTGATCCCCAAGCAACACTACCCGTGGGACACCTAATCGTGGACTGTGGAGCTGTGAGTTGAGGTTCCTTCAAGCCCTACTTCGCCACACTCCTGGGATATACATCTCTTGAGCTGGGGACTGTTGGACTCTCATCTGGCTGACTGTTGGTGACCTGCTCTGCTGTTTGCTGCCTGTGACCAATAGCCTGAATTGCTCTACAGAGGACTACTCAGCAGCCCTGAAGACTTGAAGGACTGCCAGTCTTCTAATTGCCTCACGCAAGTAAGGGACCCTGAAACATGGGATGGGAATATATGAGCTGATGATCCTGATGAGGAGGATATTATGCCACCATTAGAAATAATTGGACCAGCCCAGTCAATAGATCTACCCGTCCCAGCTGAAGATAGTAGTCTACTATCAACAAAACAACCTACACCTGAGCAGATCAACCAACCTACTCAAGGTGAAAGGCCAGGTGGGGCTGTATCTCTACCATTGCCTGAGGGAGATGACTTACAAGATAGTGCTGAGAACACCCAGGAAACACCCTCACCATTGATAGTTTCTGCTAGACCTGTAACTAAAATTAAAGCTAGGAAAGCTCTTAAGGGTGAGGCCAAGGTGATTACTCAAGAAGAAGTATGCTATACTCACAAGGAACTGCTCGAGTTTTCAATTCATACAAACAAAAGCCTGGGGAGTATCCCTGGGAATGGTTACTGAGGGTATGGGATACTGGTGCAAGAAATGTAATGTTAGATCAGTCTGAGTTTCTGGATATGGGACCCCTAAGCACAGACTCTTCTTTCAATGTCTCAGCGAGAGAGGGTAAGAAAGGAATCAACTCCTTATTTGGCTGGTTCACTGAGGCATGGGCTGCCAGATGGCCTAGATTAGACCAACTTGAGGTGCCTGACCTAGCTTGGTACACTGTAGAAGAAGGCATCCAAAAGCTGAGGGAAATTGGTATGGCGAAATGGATCTATCAGGATACTCCCATAGACCCCAAAAGGGAGTGTCCTGAGGACATATTGTTCACTACAACCATAAGGAATAAGTTTGTGAGGTGGGCCCCAGCATCTTTGAAGTCTCCTATAATTGCTTTGTTGTGTGCACCAGGATTAACTGTGGGAACTGCCTTAAGTGAACTCCGACATTTGCCCACAATGGGGCTGATTGGACTCCATGGTAGCAGAGGGCAAATGTCAGCAGTGAATCAACAGAGGCAGGGTGGACATGGTTATAATAGACAACAAGGCTTTCATGGTAATCAAAGCAGCCTGTCTCGTGTGGAATTATGGATTGGCTACTTAGTCATAGTTTCCCTGGAGTGAAATACATGGGAAACCTACTAAATATTTATGTGACCTATAGAGGCAGAAGAATGCTGGATCAGGTGAGCAGAGGGATAGGCAGTCACGATCACTCAACCAATTCCCAGACCTGAGCCAGTTTACAGACCCACAACCACTTGAATGAGGGAAAGGCCAGGTCCGTTGGAAGGAGGACCCTGCCACATCACTGAAGGTTTATGCTGTTAGTCTTTCTTCTAGCCTTCCCCTAAGGGACCTGCGGCCTTTCACAAGAGTGACTGTTCAATGGGGGAAAGGAAATAATCAAACTTTTCAGGGATTACTCGACACTGACTCTGACCTGACACTAATTTCAGGGCAGCCAAAGTGTTTTGAAGGCCCATGAGTCAGAGTGCGGGCTTATGGAGGCCAAGTTGTTAATGGAGTTTTAGCTCAGGTGCCTTACTGTGGGTCCGGTAGGTCCCCGAACCCATCCTGTGGTTATTTCCCCAGTTCCAGAATGCATCATTGAAATAGACATACTTAGTAACTGGCAGAACCTCCACCTTGGATCCCTGAAATGTGGAATAAGGGTTATCATAGTGGGAAAGGCCAATGGAAACCATTAGAATTGCCATTGCCTAGAAAAATAGTAAACCAAAAGCAATACCGCATTCCTGGAGGGATTGCAGAAATCAGTGCCACCATCAAAGACTTGAAAGATGCAGGGGTGGTGATTCCTACCACATCTCCATTTAACTCACCCATTTGGCCTGTAAAGAAGACAGATGGATCCTGGAGAATGACAGTGGATTATCGTAAGCTTAACCAGGTGGTGATTCCAATTGCAGCTGCAGTTCCAGATGTGGTCTCATTGCTTGAGCAAATTAATACTTCTCCTGATACTTGGCATGCAGCTATTAATCTGGCCCATGCCTTCTTCTCGATACCAATTTCAAAGGATCACCAAAAGCAGTTTGCCTTCAGCTGGCAGGGGCAACAGTACACTTTCACAATTCTCCCCCAGGGGTACATCAACT